>CALSDN010000022.1:0-66643 GCA_943733655.1 Yamadazyma jaroonii
GAGGTAGGGAGAGATGGGAAGGAAGGGAGACGATATGACAGGCGGAGGAAGGGGGTGGGAAAGGAAGGAGAAAAAACGGAAAGATTTAGGGATAATCGCGGTGAAGGGATGGCGGTGGGATCTTTCGATAATTTAACCGCGAGATTGGCGGAAATACGGCGAGTTTACAGACGGTGAGTTTTATAAAGGTGGGTTTAAGGTGGCGGTAAATATGGCGAGGGTTGGGCGAGGATTTGTGAGATTAGAGCCGATTTAGAGCCGGTTCGTTTATTTACAAGTTTATGTGAGCTGGTTGGTATGGCCAGTTGGCCGGTGTGGTAGCCGTGGTGTCTTAATATTTACATGTATGGGGTGAGGCTACTGACACGGTCACTGACGATGTACTGGGTGTACTGATGGTGTACTGACGGTGCACTGGGTATGAGGCTACTGACGATGAGCTCAGGTGGAAAAGGAAGAATGGGCTTGGTAGCTCCACTCAGGTGGCTACTCGGCGAGCTAGTTCCTCAAAACATCCTCTACCGTCCCAAAACTCAAAACCTCCTCGATCCTTTCACTCCGACTAAACAACATCACCAACCTATCGATCCCACACCCCCATCCTCCCGTTGGTGGTAATCCATACTCCAACGCCTTAATATAATTCCAATCCGGTATCAACGATTCCTCATCATTGAAATCCTCCTTACTGGCTTGTTGGAGCTTAAACTTCTCATACTGTTCAAACGGACTATTCTCTTCTTCATAAGCATTAACATATTCCTTACCATCAATAAACATCTCAAACCTCAAGGAGATATCGTATTCTCGGCGGCCATATTTAATGAAGGTGGACTTGGATAACGGCGATAATACTGCCGGATGGTTATAAATTATCGTCGGTTTATTAGTACCAGCATTGATGGATTCAAGATAAGTGGCGGCCAAATTATCTAATAAACTGGCGGGGGATTTAATTTTCGGTAGCGATAAACCAATTTTTTCATGGTAAGTTATTAAATTTTCCGACGATAAAGTCACCGGTAATTCCACCCCCGTTCGCGACTCAATGGTAGGAATAAATTCAAATCGGTCGAACTTCCCCTGTAAATCATCTAAATGCGAAATATCAAATTCCGACGATAATTCGCCGTAGAGGTAATGGACCAAATCTTCCGTGGTATCGACCAAATCTTCTAATTGGAAATAACTACAATAGAATTCACAACTGGTAAATTCAGGATTATGAGTCCCATCGACCCCTTCGTTACGGAAATTCGATCCAATCTCATAAACTTTATCAAATCCTGCCACCACCAATCGTTTCAACCATAATTCTGGTGCCACTCTTAGTTGTAAGTCACTATCGATACTATTAGCACGTGTAATGAATGGTTTGGCATTGGCTCCCGTCGATGGACCCGTCATTATAGGGGTAGATACCTCTAAAAACGATCTCCGGTTGAAGAAATCTCTCATTAACGTCACTAACCTCGACCTAAGAATGATTTTCTCCCTAGCTTTGCCATCTATCACGTAGTTTAGTACCTTATTACCGTTAATTACCTTCCTATCGACCAATTTCTCCGGTAACTTCATGGAATTGAGACACGGTGTTAACATTCGAAGTGGTTGAGTGCATTTTAGTGTCAATTGGCCGGTATTGGTGACAGCAGCATGCCCCACACAACTCACCCCGTCACCTTTACGAAGATCACCATGATGGTGGTGGAACTCGGTAGCATTTAGGTCCATCAATTTATTGGTGGCCATGATTTGTACCGTGGCCTCGTCCTGAGTTAGGTCGATGAAGTACATGGATTTACCTGATTTCCTCACATTAGCGATCTTCCCCATGAGGTTCACCACCTCTGGGCTCCGTTTATGGGGTTGGTGGGAGAAATCCACCTCCTTGAACTGACGAATGAACTCAGGCACTCGCAAGGTGGTATGGTACGGTAAGCTTCTAAGCGTGGGATAATATTGGGGGTGATTAAAGTTTGTACGAGCTCGATGCAACCCCTCGCCTTGAGGTTTTATCTCCTTGGCTGAAGCTTCTTGTTGGTCCGGTTGTACGTCCCCTTGGCCTGGTGTTACATCCTCCTGGCGCTGTATATCTTTAGCCGCCAGCCTATTACCACTCAACTGTCGTACCATTCTCCCCCCACTCCTTCCAACTGTCCCTCCCCCGACCAGTCGTCCTAGCGTTAAAAATATTGACGAGCTCCTGATCATAACTGGGCCTAAAACTCCTTAAAACTGCTTCAAATGGCTCCAAAATTTCACAAAGCCGTTTTCTCACCGTAAAGTTCCCTCTAGAACGTTCAAATCAACGGAAAACTCCTTCCTTTACCTGTTTTAACCCCCTAAACCGTCAAGTCTGTTGGGTCCTGGGTAAAAATTTTCTGACGCGAACATTTTTTCCTCAAACAGATTCCTTAAAACTTTCAAGGGTTAACAACAACCATTGGAATTCCCGCTTAAACCTAGCCATACCCACGTCCTAGCGTTTGCAATCGATTTAGACCATTGACATTGACCGCCCTTGTTTTTTTGGCGGCGTTCGGACGAGTATTTTTGAAGTTGCTGTGGGCGGCTAATTAACCATACCACAGGACAGCTTCCACGACAGCTTACAGGTTACCAAGACAGTACCAGAGGTTACACCACCGCTCAGCATACCGTAGGAGAGGTCATTACAGTCCAGGAGAGCTTAGATCAAGTTAGCGCCAGCTCACGAAGTTCACGAGCGACCAAGTTACCACAGGATAGGTAGAACCACCGCTACCACCACCACCACACTCCCCTACTAGCACAGTTAAGAAGTCATGAGGAAGATCTGGAGCAGGAAGGATAAGGAGAAGCGTCGGAGTTTCAATTCCCTCTATCCTACCACCAGTAACTACGACGATAGTCTTGGGGGATCCACCCTTAATTCATCCATTGGCTCTGCCAGTATGATAAGTAACGCCAGTGGGGCCACTACGGTGAATACCGCCAATACCACCAATACGGTGACAAACAACGGTACCTCCACCAATAGCAATTCTGGCACCACCGCCAATTCTAGTGCCATCACTGGCAATTCTGGGGCCACCAATGGCAGTTCTGGTGCCAATTCGGGCCCCAAATCAGTCACTTCCCTCATAAAATACGACTATGACACAAAGCTCATCAAGAATTCATGGACAAACGTCATCATCAACACCTCCGTCAACGATATCACCGACAATTCCCTCAAGCTCATGAGAGCTGAACTAAAAGGGTCCCATTTATACCTTTATAAGTCCAATCTTAACATTAAGAACTTCAAACCGTTGGAACTACGGGACGACGTCAGTTTATATGGGACGGGGTCGATTAAAGATGATTTCACTCCCCCTGAAGTATTTAAACACCCCAATACTTCCACCACCTCCGTCCATTCATCGGTCCATTCCCCAGTATCTCAACATTCAATCATTGAAGATTATCATATAACTTACTACGGACAATCCCCCCATCCTGACCTAAAGTTTGATGCCGATACCGCCAGTTTCTTACCAGGGAATACCATTGAACCATTGATTCATTTCTTTTTGTTCCACCCTGATACTACCGATGGCACCACCGATGGCCCCACTGATGGCACCACTAACAACCCCCACGTCAACAGAAAGGCCATCGACCAACTCACTGCCATGATCCCCTTATTCCCTGATTTGGGCAAATCCCTTAGACTTATAAATTCATTCATCGTGGAAGTATTTGCCGGCAAGATCTCCGCCCATCGTCCTACCATCATCGACCGATGCTTATCGTTACTTACCACCATCCACGATCATTTCCACGGATTTCTCCTTAAATCCGACGTGGCTCCCTATATTCTCAAACTTTTAGAGACCGCCGAAGAACTAGGTCAATTTAAGTCCAAGATGTTGGCCCAACAACAGAACCTTATGGGTCTAATCACTCATGACGTCGATACCAATCCATTCCAAGATCTTAGTGCCAGTTATTTCCTTAATCACGTCAATATCATTGAATTTGCTTCCACCATTAGTGCCATAGATATTCAATTCTTCCGTCAATGGAATTCTTCCATCGATAAGTCCCTCCTTTTATATTCTTCCATCACCGAGTCCATCCATGGGGATTTCTTCTACAACAAGAACCCGTTGTTCTTCAATAATGAGTTCCACATCCATTATTTGGCCCGATTGTTGGTCAACCAGCTTTTCCTTGAAACCGATATCACCAGTTTGAACTGTTCCAGCTCCCTCTTGGAGTTTAAGGCCAGGTTACTTGAAAAATGGATCGATTTAGGGTGTTTGCTCGATAAGTCCGGGAACATGTCATCGTGGCTAGGAATAGCGTCGATGGTATTATCTCAGCCCATCCTCCGTTTGAGTAAAATATGGACTTTTGTGTCATCTGATTACATAAAGTTACTTAAGAACGATTGGTCGCCGGTATTATTCGAACTCGACCGAAGATTTCTCGTTAATGGTGTAAATTCCAACCCTGCCACCCCTAATCAAGCCAGTCCTGATTTGGATCATCGGGATACGTCGTACCATATCATGGCACCTCGTGGTATGGGGAAGATTTATCCTAAAGAGAAGGTGGTACCGTATTTTGGCGATTTAATCGTTAATAACCTTGGTCCTGGCCCTAATTCCCAAGGGACCAATGGTACCACCAACAGTACCACCAATGGTACCATGCCTAACATTAAAGATTTGGAATCGACGTATAATAAAATCACCTATTCGTTCAAACGATGGAACGATTACCTCGAAGGGTTAAGTAATTACAACGAGATCATTAAATACAACGACGACGTATTAAAACGGTACGATTCCATGGGGTTCATCTTCTCCAATGAGAGTTTAAACCAAGTACTTTACCTCGGGAATAACACCGATGACACAAAATCCTTACCTCAAGCATTCGATGCTACCGAGCTCTCGTTCCCCGTTAACGACAGTTTACGCCACCAGCTTTATAAACTCATCGACCTAAATGAATCGTTCAATTTAGAGAAAGTCATGGAATTATCGTTAAATTTCCAACCAGAGTTACCTGAAGGGTACCTTAAGCCGGTGTTTAAGAACCACAACGCTTCCAACGTATCGTTGGTATCGACGGAATCACACGAGGAGATGCCTAGGTTACCGGTGTTTAACAACAACCACTTTAAGATCAATATAGGTCAGTATGATGATTTGGTGGACGGTAGGGACGGTAGGGACGGTAGGGACGCCAGGGACGCCAGGGACGGTAGGGACGCCAGATCTGATGCTAGACAGGACACCAGAGCAGACACCAGGACCGACACCAGGACCGACGCCAGGACCGACACCAGAGCAGACGATAAACATCATATTGTCATTGATGACGAACTCGTGTTCCGTATCGATGACTTTGTCACCGAATTAGACCACAACACCTCCACCTACAACGCCCTTGAAGAAGTCGACCACGAAGATGACGATGAATACGTCCCTGGCTTAGGTATCGACGTAGATGATATTCTTAATTCAGAGAAGTTCAGTAATTTCCATCTTCTGGACCTGGCCAGTAATGGAGGTGCCAGTAATGGGGCCAGTGGCCAACCAGCTACTAGTGAAGCCACCAGTAATGGACCACCCACCCTGAATAGTGGTATTTTCCCCGTCACCATTCCTTCCAGGTCCCACCAAAGTTTCAGTATCGTTTCCAGTGACTCCAGTAATCTCCAAATTTACAAGTACATCCCCAAGTATGCCACCATCGATAAACTAGTGGACCTTCTCCTTATTGATTCCAAGTACCTCGACGATTCCCTCACCATCGACCTCACGGAGTACAGGTTTGTGTTCCTTCTCAGTTACAATTCGTTCATTACCACCAGGCAGTTGTTGGAGATTCTTGCCCATCGATTCATCAACTCCGGGAATGCGGTGATATCCATCATGAAGAGGATTCATCAGCGAGGTCAGGGTGAGACGGGTGGTGCCCCTGGCCAGTCACCAGGTCAATCATCAGTACCACCCTCATACCCAGGCCAAGGCATGGGCCAAGGCCATGGCATGGGCCAAGGCAAGGGCCAAGACTTCCAAAGCTTCCCTAACTGGTCCCTCGACTCCACCGTCGCCCTCAACGATCTCGGCGAAGTCGACTACTCCATCCTCCTCAAAATCCAAATCAATATCCTCAAGGTCCTCGTCGTCCTCATCAATAACTTCTACAAGAACTTTTCCACCGACCTAACCAACAAGAAAATCCTCGTCAAGCTCCTTAAGCTTTTCAGTAACGAGATCCTTCAATGGTATAACTCCAACAAGATCGATACCTCCCTCGAGAAACTCTTCGAGAGCCTCGTCACCTACTACAAGAAACTTAAGAAGCTTTTCGTCCGCAAGACCTACCGTCCCATTGAACTTTCCAAATTTGATGAGTTCTTAATCACCGAGTTCAAGTTCAACAATTCCCTCCACGAAGTCCCCATCAACAGGAACCTCCCGGGCCATAAAAATGTCACCAAGATCGAGAAATTCCTCCATAAATTCAATAAACTCCTTACCATCTTTTATAAGGGCGTACGGACGGAAGATTGGTTCGCGGTATTTAAGGTGTTGGAGGTAGAATTTGAACGGGGTGGACTTATGGCGTACCACACCCCGCGAAGTGATGATATTCCTATCGCCAATATCTTTAGTTACCTCGACCTGTTGACCGACGATAAGGTGTTGGTGATGAAGAAGTTCCCGTTGGTGTTCAGGAAACTCTTTAAGTTGTACACCAAGTTTAAGACCTACATCCTCGTCCAGTTGACCGACCTAAACATCACCGTGGACGAACGTTTAGACAGAATGAAGACGTTGTTGTATATGGTGAAGATATGTCAGGTGAAAATGACGGGAGATTTTGTGTTTGATGGTACTACGGCTGACGGGACTACGGGACCGGTACCATCATGTATTGAGACCGCCATCACTAATGTCATTTATACCCCCGAATCACGATTATTTGCTAATCTTTGGGTCAAGGCGGCATCAGCATGGTCCGAAGGTCCCTATGATGACCTCCCGGCATTACTACCACCATTACTGCCATCAGATTTGGTATTAAACGAACCTTTACTACCATGTTTCGGGTGGATCATTGAGAACCTCATGACCCTAAACAAGTGCCCTAACTTTAGTCCCCTTATTAACTTCAACAAGCGATACCTTGTGTATAAGCTCATCAAGGAATTGACGGTGGAAGACCCTGAGGACCACCACGACACCAGGGAGTTTGAATTTCTCCTTAAACTTGACGAGTCCTTGGTCAATAACCAGAACCTTAAGGAATTCACTTTCTTGGAGAAGGATAAGGTGAAATTATTTAAGACGGTGTTACGGGACCAGCAGAAGATTCTCGCCCTAGAAGCCCGTAAACTTCCTGAGGAGCCTCGTGTGGTTAAGAAACCTTCCAACCCCAGCATTAGACGACAATCATTGACGTATAAGACCAATTCTTCCTCCCGGTTCAAGATTAGTGGATTATTCAATAAATCTCGTCCTGGTGGGTCCATTGGTAGTAGAGATTTACCACCACCGTCGACCGATAAACAGAAACCTTTGGTGACCATCGCCTTAAAGAATAAGAAAATCTTCCCTGTGTACCTCATGCCATATTCGTTCAAAATCGATAACGACGTGGGGGGCGAGGATTATTTCTTCCAGTGCCAGGACGAAGGAGATTTAAACGATTGGTTGATGAAATTGAACTACGCTAACCGTCATTGGTTCTATTCCAAGACTTTGAACTTCAAATCCGCCAACCATACGACGTTTGGTGTGCCTATCGCCGTGGTATGTAATCGTCAAGGAACCATGGTACCGCGATTCTTGACGGAGATTTTCCGCCAGATCGAGGCCGATGGTATTAAGGACGTAGGGGTTTATAGAATTAGTACGTCGTTGAGTGAGTTAGGTAACTTGAAGGCCATGATTGATCGTACTGGAGGCATAGACTTCGTTCTGAGAGGCTACGATACTCATGCGTTGACCAGTTGTGTTAAACTGTTCTTGAGAGAATTACCCGATGCGTTATTGACCGATAAGGTGATTGAACGGTTGTTTAAATTGAGGCAGGACATGGCCAGTGTTGGTGCCGGGGCTACCTCAGGCGTTGGTGTTGGTGCTGGTACCGGTGCTGGTGCTACTGCTGGTGCCCCCACCCTGTCGGTCCATATCGCCGAATTCAAAACCATCCTTAAATCGTTACCTCCAGTTAACTATGAAACTTTCAAGTGTTTAACTGGTCACTTACACAAAGTGGCTCTGTTTAGTGATGATAATAAAATGACTCCCACTAACATTGCTACCGTCATAGGTCCAGCTTTAACTGAAGCCAGTAGTTTGGAACTATTGATGAATAACTTCGGATTTATCAATTTTGTATTAGAAAAGGTTATTGTTAAGTTTAATGAAATTTTTGATGTTCAAGAAGAAGGAAGTGGTGAACAAATTGATGAACAAATTGATGAAGAAACAGATGAATTGGAAAGTTTACAAACAGATGGTGTACAAACAGATGGTTTACAAACAGATGAGGTACAAACAGATGAGGTACAAACACAAATTTCACAAACACAAATTTCACAAACACAAATGTCACAAACAGATAATCAATCACAACAAGATCAAGACTTACCAAATGAGAATTTACCTTCAGATAACACTCAAAGTGTTTAAATGTTTTTATATATATTTTATTTGATTTCTCTGGTCGCAAAAAATGTTTACAAACACAGAAAAGTCCACAAACACAAAAAGGTCCACAAACACAAATTCCACAAACACAGAAAAGTCCACAAACACAAAAAAGTCCACAAACACAAAATCCACAAAAAAAATCCACACTCTTTATACATTCCTATTTACAAGCCTAATGTCTCTTTATATAATTATTATTAGAATCAAGATTTCTCTTTCTTCTAGCTGCCAATCTTTTATCTGATTGACGCATATTCTTTTGTGTATTCTTATTTGTTTGATCTTTAAAATCTTTCCACCAATCTCCTAAATTGTTATCTTGAGGTTTAGGAGCATGTCTTACCATTGGAGGAATCTTTAACCATTTTCTACAAGTTTTATTATTGAAAATCAAACTTTGTAAAATTGAAAAAATTGAGTTTGTGGCCAAGTACAAAATGAAAGCCGCAGGTAAATTTTTGGTGATGAAAATTGTTACAATTGGCATGGCATACATTAATTTTTGCATAGGAGCACTCATTTGTGTTGGACCAAACTCACTCATACCAGCTTTAGAACCTAATTTGAACATAGCTAAGAAAGCAGCGGCAGAAATCACTTGTAAACCCAAATATGGATCAACTTGACTTAAATCTTGGAACCAATAAGCCCCTTGTTCACTAAAACCTTGAACGGGGAATCTGGCCATCTTAGTTAACGCCTGGTATGAAGCATACCCAAAGACGATTTGAGATACAGCGGGTAAGAACTGATGGGTCATGTGAATATCATTATCCTTTGAAAGCTTTTGTCTTCTTCTGGTTAACTCAGCTTGTTCTTGAGGATTTTCAGCATTTCTTAAACCTCTCATGATATCGTCCAATTCTGGCTTGATCTTGGAAACCTTAGCGGCATTTCTGGTGGCTCTAACGTACAATGGGAACATGACGAATCTCAAACTTAAGGAAACTCCAATGATGGTGGCCCACCACGGTAAACCAGTATAAACATGGGCATATTCCATGACTCTCTCTACCATGGCGGTAGGACCAAACCCTTGGGCCAAACCAATGGAGTCCAAGTATCCCAATTGGTCGGAAGTTAATGGTGATTGTAATGGAAGTTCATCAGTGAATTGACTCAACTCGGTGGTGATTTCTGATAATTTTTCATTGGTATTTGTGGATGCAAATCTTAAACCTGGTAAAACCATTAATTGTGGCTTTATGAGTTGAGGTCTGAGTCCTCGTACGAGTTTAGGTCTTATAAGTGATCTAAACATATTCTTTTTTTTTCCTTTAATGGGTTTGTGGATTTAAAGTACAAATGGAAAACTGCGAAAGAAAATTTTTTTTTGCATTTTTAGTGCGATAGTTTTTGGTGCCAGAGAATTTTCAGAGCGACGGTTCTGGTGCGACAGATTTTGGGGCCAGAGAATTTTCAGTGCGCGCGCTTTGGTTTTGTGGATTTGAGATTTTTTTTTTTCTGTCCCATCCACAAAAACCATACACATTACTGCGAATTTTTTAATCGAAAGGTTTTTAATGATAAACCTACGAATTCGTCAGTTCAATGGGATTTCGTCCCTACTGAGAACACCCATACGACATTACCATCCCACACGAATACGGCCTAATAACCTCGACAAGTTTAAATCCACACCCAATCAAACCACTTTTAATGCGATGGTAAATGGTCTTTCCCAGAAAATGATCCAAGGTCAAAGAGATTATCAACAAGAAGGTGATTTTTATAAGGTTTTATCGAGCCTACCGTCATATTCTTTTGTTGTACCTAAGAGTCTTGTGGAAAACAATGGATCTTTAATGATAAATTTGAAACTTTTCAAGATTTTACAGGATGATAATAATGAAAAATCCTTGAAATTCATCCTAAAGCATCTTGAACATAACTTACATCATGAATTGATTGAGTTCTTTGTGTATAAGAACATAGGGAATTATTTTGTCACGCCATTTCTTCAAAAAATCTTCCATAGTTATGATGATTTTGTGTTAAGTAATGAAATATGGTCAATTTATATGACTTCAGTGTGTCAACAGATGAGTTTAGAAGGAGCAAAATTGATTTATCATAATGTCATAGATAATTATCGATTATATGAAGATTTAGAGGTTGAAATTGAGGAATTATTGAATCCACAAATAGAAAGTTTACAGATAGAAAGTTTACAAACAGAAAGTTTACAAAAACAAAATCCACAAACCCAAACCCAAATCCCACAAACAGAAAGTTTACAAACCCAAATTCCACAAATCCAATCACAAACTCATTATCCCTTCCTAATAACCCCACAATCACTCGAACAGTTATCAACGATTTTCCTCATCCATAATAAACCCGGTTATATCGATGGACTCATTCATTATTTTAAACAATTCTATTCCATTCATGGCCATAAAGATTGTTATAAGCATCTTTTAATCTCCCTGATTGAAAGTTATAGTAAAAAATGTAATGTCCACAAAGCCATGGAAACATTCATTACCTTAAGTAATCATTACAAATATTCCCGTAATGCCGTCATTGTAAATAATCAACTCCAAAAATCAAAAGACCACAATTGTGATATATCCAGAATTCCTGTATTTAAGAAATCCATCCCTTTGAATGAATTACCCATGTTTTGTAAACTTATCAATCGAATTCTCCGTCAACGAGTTACTGCCAAACCGTTGAACTTCATCAATTGGATAACTTCAACTCATTTTAACCTTACTAGGTTCTTAGTAAAAGAACTCACATCATTGGCCAGCTTCCAAGATGCGTTAATAGTGATGAGTATGGCACCTAGAAAGACAGGTACTCGTATAAAAGACATTTTCTCCGATGACATGTTCCTCCATATAATGAAGAACCTCAAATTACATATACATCAGCATGGACGGTCGTATAAAAGGCTTTATCATCGTCATAATCAACCTTTAATGACTTTGAATGAAACTTTTACTGTCGTCCCTAAATTTATGAAGATTTTCATCCAATTCAAACACCAGGAGTTCGAATCCACCACCATGTTTCGTCATTACTTGGAGATAATAGTTCACGATCCGGAGTTTCATAACGATTTGATAGATAAAATCATTCCTATAGTGGTAGAAAGGGGATTAATCGTGGAATTGGGTAGTAAAGAGTATAAGAAATTGGTATCGGTGTATCCGTTAGAGGATAGTATATTTAAAGATCATATAAGACTTGTATATAATGCATAGAACGCGAAATCTTTGTGAACAAATGTGAAACATTTGTGAAACATCAACTCTGAAACATCAACTCTGAAACAAATGTGGAACATTTGTGAGACATCAACTCTGAAACATGATTTATGAAACAATTAGGGAACATGATTTATGAAACAAATATGAAACATGAAACAAATCTGAAACAAATCTGAAACATGAAACACGACGTAGATCATGAAACATAAAACATCAAACATCAATGACCAGCTTTTGGCAAGCCAAAATCTGGTGTCGGTTAATCTCCTCGAGGATTACTCATCCTATGAATCCTAACATCATCATTAATACTAGCAATAGTAGTAATATCCTGGGGAGTGATAAGAATAGTTTGACTCTGTGGAACCTTCTTCAACTCATTCAACAACAAATTAATTGATGCCGTTCTATTCATTGAATCCATAAAAACATCAAACTCATCTAATCCTCTAATCTTACTGTTCATAATCTTCCAAATCGATAATAAGAAAGCTATTTGAGTGAAAGATTTCTCCCCTCCCGATAAAGAATCCACACTTCTGACCTGACTAGCTTCCTGGGGTGCTACTAACATCGTAACCTTTTGATTTTGATTATCTACAATCAATTTCCCCTTATATTTCCTAACATCCAAAGCATTTTCAAACGAGGTTTTAGCTTCTTGGATGTTGATGGAGATGGTTCTCCGCAAAAATGATAATCTTTGAAGTAAATCTGCTTGTAAACCATCAAATAATTGTTGAAGATTATTCACTTGTTCATCTATTTGTTCACAAAGTTGATTATTGTGTAACAATTCTTGTTGAATATCCTCATATCTCATACCTGTTAATTTATCTGCTTCTTCCAAAGCTTTCTGAGCGATTCTAAACTCTTGTTCCACGGTTTCTGAACTATCGGCTTCAGTTATAGGCACATCCTCTCTTTGACAGAAAGTTTCACCACGAGTTTGAAATTCTTCCTTCTTTTGTTGCGATACAACGATCTTCTCCTTACGTTTCTGAATGGTTTCATGGATTTGTGCTTCCTTGATGACATTTCTATTATCTTCACCATCCATTACTGTCAATTCATCCATCATACTTTCAACTTCTTGTTCCAAAGATTCCGTTTGACCAAGGATTTCTCGTTCTGTAAGTTGTAACTGCTTAAGTTTGTGTCTGATGGCCTTAGTCTCCTTAATGGTGTCCATATTACTCATATCTTCACCAATGGAGATCAAAATATTACTACAACGGGTATTTTGTTGGTTTAAATCATCGATCCTGGCCCTTAAGGAATCGATTTTAGCCGATACCGTCCCTTCATCAAGCCCTTGTTCGATCTCAGTCACCTCATTGGTGAGCTGGTTGATGGTTTTAGTGATCCCATTGATCTGGTTCCGGATTTGAGCCTTTTTCTCTTCCTGTTCAATTTTAAATTGTCTTATATCAGCAGCTAATTGACCTTGGTCCCGTTGTTTATCGTGGATCGATCGTTCTAATTGTCTCATCTCTTCATCGATCCCGTCCATAGATGTCCCACTAGATAATTTCATCCCTTGACGGGTATTGAAAAACACCGGGTCCACAGAAAATGAATTCACATCCCCATAAGACCGTTGTCCGGTGGTACCACTGGTCAAAGAATAGACGTTTTGAACATTTCTCGCCGACACGAGCTTATTGGCCAATCTCTGATCATTGGTGATGATGGATTTCTCTATAGAATTGAAATCTATCAACGTATATAATACAAACTCATTGTGGAAATTCATCATATCCACAAATGTAATATGTTCATCTTCAGGTTTACCTCCATGGAAATCAAACGTTTCGAATTTCCGTACGATGATCCCATTAGAAACGTTATATTTCTTCAATAACTCCAACAACATCTTCCTATCATGTTCGTCAGACACCAAGAATGAATCCAACGTTCTACTTAACACTGTATTAAGAAGACTCTTCCAGTTTGTGTAATCTTTCTTAACATTAATCAATGATCCTATAGGTCCAAGAGGTTTCTGGTGCCAACTATTGATAGAATCAATGTGCTGAACAAGTCGTTTCATCGTACTACCCCATGCAATGTATCTATCTCGTTTACTTTCATTCAAAGTTCGAATTCTATCCTTATCATCAGAGATAGCGTTGGCTAACTCTCGTTCCTCAGTGATTTTGGCCCGAAGTTGTTGCATTACTCCTTCACCATTGAGTTCTTCTAGCTGACGGTTCTTATCATCTTTGTCATCTTTCAATTGTTTGATTTGTTCATAAAGTTGATTCTTTTTGTGGTTAAGTTCCTCAAACGAACCTCCGTTGATTTGGTCGATCTTCATTTGTTCTGCCACGATCTCCTGTTCGAACCCTTGGATCTTCACCGTGTTAGTATCGATAGAATCCTTGTTCCGTTTGATTTCTTGTTCAAGATCATCTTTCTTTCGTTTTAAATCTTCATGACTCTTGGTAGTGGAAGCTATATCCGCCACTATATTCACGAGCCTATCCTTTAACGTCTCTATCTCCGTCTTACTGTCTTGAATTTTCGTGGTAAGCGCACGACTTTTTTCTTTATTATGTTCACGGGTTTTATCTATGGCTTGAAGTTCGGCCTCACCAGCAGCTATGATATCTTCATATTTCTTGATCCCGAGTTCGATCCTATACACGTTATACCAGAAAATCTTCCCTTGAAGGAGATCAACTTTTCTCCGTAATTCATCCGATTCTTTAAACCTATTGTGCTGTTTGATCAGTTCTGCAAGCTTCTCCCTAGCTATCACTTGGTTCTCTTTAGCTAACGAGAGTTTCCCTTTGATCTCCGATACGTGATTCGACGTCTGTTTGTGATTATTGATGATATCGGTAACCAACACTCCTTGCATGAAATACTGGAACTTGGCTTCATCACTGGTGGCAGTGAGGAACTCTCTGGCCTTATCTTGGGATAAGAACGATAAAGGATTATCCACACGAATGTTATACTTCAAAAGGATCTCATCTATATCGGACTTCTTAGTGGAAAACGTCTTCCCCGTACTATCTTTGATGGTATAATTCGACGACCCACCCTCTCTGCTTAACCGTCTCTCTATGGTGATCCTGTCACCGTACTTATCGGGGTAAAATCCATCGACTCCATTATTCTTAAAAGTGATGATGATCCTGGCAGTAGATTTCCCATCTTTAATAAGATCAGTAATAGCTGACCCTCTAGAGGTATCACTAGCCTTAGCACCAAGTCCCACGGAGATCCCTGTAATGATAGCACTCTTCCCACTACCATTTCTCCCTATAATGAAATTAAGTCTGGGGCCCAATTCCAATTCAAATGAGTCATGACACATGAAATTCTTGAGTGTGATCTTCTCTATGACCCCAGCTTGCGCAGGGAGTTGCTCATTGTCACTATCTTCGTCTGTGTCTGATTCTGATTCTGATTCTGATGATTCTGATTCTGATTGTGATCCTGATCCCGAATCTGACCCTGAGGTTTGTGAACCTGGGGTTTCTGTTTGTGTCATTTTACTTCGTTTCCTAGACCTCATGAGACTACTAAGGATATCAGAAGTCTTCTGAACCCCTATATCTTGACCATCCATGTCAATAGGACGCTTCTGAGACATTGTAGTTCTAAGTTTTCAATGAGTTCGCGTTTATGGTTTTTGTGTTTGTGATTTTTTGATTTCACAAACACAAAAATCTCAATGTTACACAAAAAACTTCCAAAATCTGGATGTTACACAAAAACTTTCAAAATACGAAATGTCGCAATGTCGCCGTGGGTTCCCATGTCATCGAGAGCCACGGCAACTATAGTTAAAAACTCCAAAAGATCTACAAATAGGGGTGATAGGCATTTCCTTTGGACCATCCATAACCTTATCAATTGTTAATCAATAAGCCCATATCTTATCCTTTGTGAATAGACCATTGAGTTTGACCAAAAGTTCTCTTGTAATCGAATATAATTACTCAAACAATTGATTATAATTCCTTCCTAATTACTCATAACTCCTTCCGTAGCCTCATAATTCCTTCCCTATCCATCAAGGCAAATTCTCATTGGCTTCGAACTTCTCATTTGGCTTCTTATTGGTAAACCTTATCGCAGAGCCAATCCTGCGCAATACGTCAAAAACGTCAAATTCTCAATTGTTGCCCGATTGAGATGCCCATATACCCAATTAGGAAATGGCTTATCAATGGAATTTTTCACCATAAAAATCCTTCCATCTGCTACTTTTCCCTTCAATTATCATCAGGTTGTTTCAATATGAACTTCTTAACTTTGTTATCATTGATATCATTGGGGTTATCATTCCCTTTAAATCATACCCTTCCAACTACTTCACCAAAAGTTGATAAATTCCAACCAAAAGTTTTCGTAGTTACAATGTTCCTGTTAGAAGAAGAACATTGGTTACAAAATGTTTACTTTGCTAACAATTTCACTTTACCAGGATTATCACCATTATATCCAATGGTTCATTGTACTACTGATTTTGACGTATGTCACGTGACCACCGGAGAAGGTGAAATTAATGCTGCTAATACTATGATGGCTTTATTATTAAATCCTTTATTTGACTATAGTGAAACTTTCTGGTTAATCAATGGTATTGCTGGAGGTCATCCTCAAGAGATTTCTTATGGATCGGTTACAATTGCCAAATATGCGGTTCAAGTTGCCTTACAATATGAGATGAGTTATAATGATATTATGGCTGATCATAAAAATTGGACTAGTGGTTATTGGAGTTATGGATCTGATGATCCTTTAGCTTACCCAGAAAATGTCTATGGTACTGAAGTATTCGAATTGAATGAAAAATTAAGAGATAAAGCTTTAGAAGTTGCTAAATCCGTTGAAGATCAATTCGTTGAAGGTAGTGAAAGAAATATTGGTTTAAGAAAATTATACCCATCACCAGCCAATAAGAAACCTTTCGTTAAAGGATGTGATGTGTTAACTTCTGATACTTATTTCTCAGCTAAGACTTTAGATGACTATTTCTATAATTTAACTTCAGTTTTAACCAACGGTAGTGCCACTTACTGTTCAACTGCTCAAGAAGATAATGCTTCCTTAGAAGCTTTCATCAGATTAGCTAAATCTGGTGTTGCTAGATATGATAGAGTTATTGTTATGAGATCAATCAGTGATTACGCTCAACCTCCTTCTAACTTTACTGATCCAGTTTATTGGTTCAATGAATACGATCAAGGTGGAATCCAAGCTTCCTTAGATAATTTATTCACTGCAGGTTTTGCTATTGTAGAAGATATTTTAAATAATTGGGATAACTATACCGAAATCCAAGCCGATAATTACTTAGGTGACATTTTTGGAACCTTAGGAGGTAAAATGGATTTTGGTAAAGAATCCTATGTTATTCATTAAAAGTTTAGATGAATCGTGTTTCGAAAAGTATATTTATATCCGGATCTCCGATTTTCTCTGAGTGCGATGGGGGACCATGGTGCGATGGTGCGCTGGTGTGATGGTGCGAACTTAAAAATTTTGGTGCCGACTCCTGACAAAATCCTCAGTAGGTGATAATTCTCAAGAAATTGTCTACGGCTCTCCGGCATCCCGATAAAACTCTCACGATAACAAAATGTAGAGACTGCAAAAAAAATCCTCATCGATGTTACTCCCATTCATTCTTTTCCTAACTACAGTCATCGCTAGTCCCTTACAGACTCCATTGAACACAGAATATGAAATCTTATCACCATATTCTTCCCATAGAAGCATTTCTCCCCGAGTTTTCATTGTCACTATGTTCGAACCTGAAGAATCAGCTTGGACTAAACATATGAACTATGTCCATCATTTTGTCGTTCCTGGTTTAAGTCCCCTTCATCCTCAAGTCCATTGTACTGCTGATTATCAAATTTGTCATTTCACCACCGGAGAAGGTGAAATCAACGCCGCTAATTCCATGATGTCGATTCTTTTGAATCCTAAATTCAACCTTCGTGATACTTTCTGGTTATTGAACGGAATCGGTGGTGGAACTCCAACCGAAGTCACCACTGGTTCAGTAACATTTGCCAAATATGCCATTCAAGTGGGTTTACAATACCAAATCGACCCTAAAGAATTGACTGGTTACCCTGATTGGCCAACTGGTTATTTCAGTTATGGTGCTAAAGACCCTTGGGGATACCCTGATTCAGTCTACGGTACAGAAGTATTCGAATTGAATGAAAACTTACGTGATCGTGCCATTGCTGCTGGTAAGAGAGTCGAACAATCCTTGGATATTGGTAACGATGAAAACATAGCTTTAAGGAACCAATTCCCAGCCCCTGGTAATGCTAAACCTTTTGTTAAAGGCTGCGATGTGTTAACATCTGACAACTACTGGATAGGTGAAACCTTCGATAACTATTTCATCGAGTACAGTAAACTTATCACCAATGGTAGTGCTACTTACTGTTCAGCAGCTCAAGAAGAAAATGCCACGTTAGAAGCTATCTTAAGATTAAGTAAGTTTGGTTACGTTAACTATGAAAGAGTCATTGTTATGAGAGCTATCTCCAATTTTGTCAAAGCTCCTGAAGGATTCAACGATCCAGTAGATTTCTTCCATAATTACCCTAAAGGAGGTATAGAGTTGAGTTTGAACAATTTGTACAAAGTGGGAATTGAGGTTGTGAAGGATATTTTAGACAACTACGATGAAGTTTGTGCATTGAAGGCAAGCAATTACTTGGGAGATATCTTTGGAACCTTAGGGGGAGTTAGAGATTTCGGTAAAGATAAGTATACCGTGCATTAGGTTTGTTAGATAGTTGTAATGTTATATGTCAAGCCCGATTTTTATTCTCTCATGAGAGCTTTGTAGCCTCACAGTCGACCTTGAACTCTCTGGACCCTTGGTTTCCTTAAACCCTCCCGGGTTTGACAGGCCTTTCTCAGCCTTCTTATGACCATCGATAGTGTTCTTAGACCCCACGTCAACCCCCACGTAAGCCCCCACCCATGGCTGCGAAAGAGAATGTTCTTCAGACTCTTCTTCAGAGTGTTCTCCAGACTCTTCTGACTCCCCTCCAGACTCTTCTGACTTCCCTACAGAGCCCTTTACAAACAACAGAGTAAACCACTCGCACTTACCTTCCGAATATATTATTTACTAACTACTTTTCTTCCATTAACAAACACCGAACTACAATTTCTATCATCACCACAGAAAACCCATTTATTCAATAAATTCAACATCTTTAATTTCTTATCGTCATTATTATCGTCATCATTGACTAATTGCCAATGAAATAAATCCAAATTCCCGGTTTGTAAGTCAATTACTTGAGAATCAAATCTTTTACCTATATCAAAAGTTCCAATAGTTTCTTGTAATCCCACAGCTATAGCACCACCTTGAGTTGACATAAAGAGACCATCATTTAATGATAATTTATCAAAGTTGTTACCCAGTTTCATCGATAAATGATGAGAAACTAAGATCGATTGTCTTATAATAGATAAAATTGAAGGATCCCAACCTCCAGAAATATCTGTTCCTAAAGAAACATTAATTTTATCATGATATAAATATTTCTTCACTGGAGCTTCACCACTGGCAATAAAAGTGTTTGAAGTTGGACAATGGGAAATTGAACAGTTTTTTTCTTTGATCAATTTACATTCTTCTTTACTCAAATGAATAGCATGAGCTAAGATTGTTGACTCTTGTAATAAATTATGATTATCATAAACATTAGCATAATTAGAACATTCTGGAAATAATTTCTTCACTAAATCGATTTCTCCCTTATTTTCACTGATATGGGTTTGAATAGGTAATTTTTCATCTTGAGACAATTTTCCCAATTTGGTAAGTAAGCTCCGAGAACATACGGGGGCGAATCGTGGGGTGATTATAGGTTTTACCAAATCCTCATTATCGGGGTTTTTACTATCAAAGTATTGTTTTAAATGCTTAATATCTTCAACACAATGTTTCTCTTCTTGTTGATATTCAGGATAATCATCATTATGATTCATACACACTTTACCTACAAATCCTCTTTGTCCGAATGATAACAAAAGATCCCCAAAGATCTTCGATGTTTCGTTATCAATCGTAGTAAAATATGACGCACAGGTTGTTCCACAACCTAAAGTCTTCTTGATGATTTTGGTATAGATATCATTAACTAACTGAAGATTATCCATCTTAAAACTGTTTTCCAATGGGAAAGTGTAAATTTTAAGCCAATCCAATAATTGGATATTAAGACCAATCCCAACATTTGGATATTGTGATGAATGAATATGGGTGTCAATGAACCCTGGGAAGATAAACTTATTATCCTCAATTTTGATATAATTGAAATAATTTTCCCTTCCATGGTTATCTAAGAACATTTGAATATCGGCTTCTCGTTCCTTTTCATGTTTATACCTTCCAGTATATTGTTTCCAGTCATATTTGGCAGTAATTTGATCTTGTTCTTTAATAAAATCTATAACCCCTTGTTGATTCACACCAACAAGACAGTTAAATCTGATTCTGAGTTCTCCTAATTCAGGAGTGTCAATAAATGTTCCCTTGTATAAGGTGTAAGGGATGGTTTCAACAGCTTTCATTGAGTTGATTTGATTCAAGGGGGGCAAACAGTATTTATATTCTTGTGTTTTATCTTATCGCAAAACTGTTCCAACGGAGGTGCGGGAGGGCTGAAACTGGGGGGGGGGGTTTCACACTGAGTTTTGGGTGGAAAATTCTGATTTTTTCTTGACCTGGATCTTTGAGGGTGAACCATTCAAATGAATATGGTTTTAATGTGATCCCATGTCATTAACATAGGTCAAATTCATAAAACAGTGTGAAACATTGTTGGAGAAGTTTGATCATTGCTGCAAAAGCCGGAGAACCGAAAACGCGATTCATTCGGGTGCCCGTAAAGTTGCTGTTTCCGTTGGAGGTAATTAACTAAAGAGTCAAATTAATTAACGTCACCATGTGAAGTCATGTTTTTGAGTGATTTATGTCATGTGCTCATCACGTGGAGTCATCTTTCATTAAACATGAGAAACATCAGTTGGACTATCTTTTGGTCAATAAGGAAGTCAACTTCGATGATTTTGTCATGTGCTTTCTCACGTGCATTTCACGTGCATCTCTTTCGTCTTTCACGTGACATTCTCAATTTAACTATTTTGGGAAACAATGTTTATTATTTACCCTGACACTATAAACAAAGGGGAGCGAACACCACAGTAGGGCGACACAGCACTAACAACAGAAGAGACCTTAACTAAAAGCAATATATATTCCTACCTGACGACTATAATAAGTAGACACCTAATAAACCTAATAATCCCATGGAAACACCATTAGTAACCCCATTATTCTCTTCTTGAGTAGAAACTGAAGTTGAGGAAGCGGATGAACTGGAAACAGCTTCGGCAGCTAATGAAGTTGAAGCTGATGATGAAGGAGCTGATGAGACTGGGGCTGAAGAAACTGGAGCTGAGGATTCAACTGAACTGAATTCTGAGCTAGATTCGACGGAGCTTGAGGTTTCAACGGAGCTTGAAGTTTCAACGAAACTGGAAGATTCAACAGAACTTGAAGTTTCAACTGAACTGGAGGTTTCGACGGAACTTGAGGTTTCTACTGAGCTTGAAGTTTCAACAGAGCTTGAGCTGGATGAGCTTGAACTTGATGAACTTGAGCTAGATGAACTTGAACTAGATGAACTTGAACTTGAGCTTGAACTTGATGAAGCTTTTGAACTGGAACTTGATGAACTAGGTCTTTCTTTAGCATATGGCTTACAAGTACTTTCAAAGGCACTAATAGCAGTATCAGTGACCCCATCAGGACATGCACTGTTTAAACAATCTTCAACATTATCATATTCATCAGAACAGATACATGATAAATCTCCTAATCCATCACAATCGGATTTTTTGGTGACTTGAGCAACACATGCTAAGACACATGCTGGTGGAGCAGCTTGAACGATAGTAGCAGATAATGCTAATGCAATGAAGGAAGTAATGAATTTCATGGGTATAACGAGTGTGTTGAGATGAAAAATTTTCGAGGTAAACATTCTATAAATAAAATCTATTTTAGGAAGGTCAGATTTGAGGTGCGCACGACGGATCTAGAATCAAAAGGTAGGGGGTTGAACACCTCCACGACTGGGTATGATGGTGGTGTACATGGGGATGGTGGCCCTACGTATCGGTAGATGGTGATAGTGTATAGATCGGAGATTTTTCGATGCAGAGGTGAGATGTTTGATTGTTCTGGTGAGTTATCAGATAATTTCTCCACAATAACTTAAGATCCCCTAGTTTGATGTCTTTTCTTCTATGTCTTTTCTTCTATGTCTTTCTTACAGGCTCGTAGTAACACCACTGTCGCAGCCAACACCATCCATGTTCCCTACATCCCTCACTACCTTCGTCTCACTGACTTCATCACCTCCAACTTTCCATTTCTCAGAGATTCGTAAATTTCACAATACATTACCTATACCCTAATATTTGCCGTTAAATCATAACCTTCGTACACCAACTCCATACTCAACTCGTCAATATCCATAGTGAATTCAGAAACCACATCAACCAAAAGTTTCCCATTTAATGCCTTTCTCAAGATATCTACTCCCACAGCATTAAATTTGATGGGAATTTTCCCTGTTTTTGACTCTCCTGGCATCACCGTTACATAATGAGGTTTCTCTATAGTCCCCAATTTCGTACCTTCATAAGTAGCATTGACTGAATTGATCATAATACCCAATTCATGGTTAGAAATAGGATTAAACACCGTCAACTCCACCTCAGATCCAAATACATGCATGGTAACATCCACAATCAAATCTTCAAGATCAAATTTGGGGGTGGTGGTGATGGTGTTGAATGGTGAAACCAATACCAACTCTTGAGATCGATTACTGATGACATTATTGAGGAATCCTATCAATTCGGGAGATTTATCCAACGATAAAGTTACCACCGGACCTACCATTAACTTCCCAGCGTCTAACATAAACTCCATAGGACGCTTGAAGTTCAAATCTATACCGGCGATATCAATATCAACGAAAATATCCAATGTTTGTGAGGTAGAACTTATCACCATAATGTCGTTAATGACGATTTCAGGATCAGGCACGGTGATGTTTGGTATGGAAAAGTTACCGAGATTAGTCAAGGTGGCATTAATGATGGAACTGGACACTTCTAGACGATTCATTTCAAATTGTCCATCATACTGATGATCTAGTTCCATGACATTAATGAGTGTTCCTTCATGATACTCTACGTGTCCGTGGGCAATAGACATGTCGTAATGAACATCAAAATCATAAGGAAGATCTACTGAAATGTTATTCATCATTTTTAACTTCTTGTCATTTTTAATGGTGGTTTCCTCTAAAGTATAGTTCACCGTGGGAAACGTTATTGGAGGTAATTGAAATTGTGGTATTCTGAAAGTCACGTGATTGAGGATATTCATTAACCATGAAGGATATTTATCATTTACTATGGTGGTATTGACATAAAGTACCGGTAACGGATCATATAATGAGCAATTATCTTGAGGAAACAGTAAAACACCCCCCTTAATCGATCCATTAAAGTACTGGAACTCGGCTATTGGAACCAAATCTCCTTGACAGTCTCTAATTTGAATATTAAACTCATTTTTCTTCCATATCACATCATTGACCATTTTAGGTAACCTAACGTTACTGGTAAACCTCAACCTTTCATCTACCTCCACGTCTATAACCTCTAAAGCCTCCCCTGACCCGTTCAAATTATTATTGAAGATAAGTTCCTGATCAATCGAAATAGGAAGGTTCTTCAAACTAACCCAACCTTTCTTCAAATCAGTATGAAACAGAGTTTTCAAATTTATCAATACCTCATCTTCACTCATCAAACTGTTCAATAACTTGATCAAATTCTCATCATTAAGATGAATGGTGGAATTGAAATCGAACACTGTTAACGCATGATTGGTCAACCCCAAGGAAAACTGTGAAGGGGTAGTAACATTGAAAGATTTCAAATCATTCAATTGTACTTCAATGGGTAATTTAGGAATCAAAATAATGGTTCCTGCCAATACCGATAAATTCTTATATAAGAATTTATGGAAAATATTGGTGATATTATCATAATTGATAAGAATCGAACAATTCAAATGAACTTTGACTCCTTCATTATTAAGTTCCAATAAGTTAATGGAGTTGATTGAAGGTTTGACGGATTGTTTGATCACTACGTTAGAATCAGAATAACTAAAATATACTATTGCAACTAATAATAATAACACTATAATAATAAAGAAGGAAAATCTAGGACTACTTAAAACGGAGATAGGACGTTGACTTTCTAAATCGATATTGGGGTTTAAGGGGGTAGTTTCAGTTGGTTCTGGTTCTGATGGTTTGGGCGATGATAAAGTTTCTGGGACCAAGGATTGTGGTTCAGGGGTAGTGGATTTTGGTTGTGGTTCTGATGCTGGTGGTGGTTCTGAAGTTTCAGGTGCTAATTCTAATGCTGTTACTGGTGGTTCTGAAGATTCAGGGGGTGGTGCTTCAGTTACTGAAACAGGGGCTTCTGGTGCTGCTTCTGGTGCTGCCTCCGGTACAGCTTCCTTCACAGGCACAGGTTCTCCAACTACAGGTGCCAATGGTTCAACTTTCTCCTTCTTCTTTTTTGACCCTGAACTTTTAACTGAATTGACCGACTCTTTGGAATTGTTTAAACTCTCATATCTTAACCCACTCAATCTCTTCTTCTCCTTGGATTTCTTAGACCTAATTGAACTTGACCTGCTGACGTTGTCCAACTTATCTTTGGCTTTACTAAAGAATGACATTATCCTTATGCGAAAATTGACGAGGAGAGATAAGTGCGGGAGAGGAACAATGGAGATGTGAGATGGCGTTGAAGTGAAATTGGTGATGTGGGTGGTGGTGAAGTGGTGGTACTATTGGTGTGCTGCTACAGATGTGCTGCTACAGATGTGCTGCTACACAACCATTTACACAATCATTTGAACCGTTTAAGAACCGTGGCACAGATATTTCCATTGTCAACTACCATTTACTCATGCTCTATTGACCGAACTCTCTCAAACTCCCTAACCAAACTCTCTGACCTAAAACTCTCCATTGTCAACGTGGCAATGCCTGACCTGAAACGACCACCTGAAACGAAATCTGAAACAAATCTGAAACACCGAGCATCATCAATCTGAAACAGAGGAGGGATAGAGATATTCTACAGTGCCGAAGGACACCGGGCAGGTCAGATCTATACGGTTAGACCCATTTAGTACGATGAATAGTTATACACAAATACACACACGCACCCACACACACACACACACCCACACAAACACACACAGTCTTTATATTACACTACACTACACTATCTAATCTCATCTTGTCCCACACTAGGATCAATTGATGGATCAACATTAGAACTCATATTGATATTATTATTCAAATTCGCATTCAATCCCGGGGTCAATCCTTGATTCAACCCTTGGTTCAAATTGGGATTTATACTTGAATTAATAGCTGCCAAAACATCAGAATCCTGTAATTCTTGGTGTAAAGGATATTGATTTAAGTTCAAAGAATTTATGGTTTGAGGTAAATTTAAATTCACCGCTCTTGAAATTAATTGTTGTTGAAGTTGTCTTTGTCTTTCTTGACTTTGTTGTTCAGCCACTTGTCTTGAAGTACCTTGAGAGTAAGGTAAAGGATTATAATTCGATGGTTTAGGTAAAGGTTTCTCTACCAAGATCCTAGCACTCTTTGGTCTACCTTTCTTCTTAGCAGTTGGCGGATCAGGGGTATGATTATGATTAGGATGAATCATTCTCAATATCCACATTTCTCCTTCATTGAATTCCAACTTATCGTCCATATCATTCTTTGGTACCCTTCTCTTCTCTTTATCAGGAGGATATAAGTTGGCCACTAATCTATAACCACATTTATTTCTTTTAGTATAGGCAACTCTTTGACGTTTTGAAGAATCTTTAACTGTGGTACGGAAACTCCCACTTCTTTCACATTGAAAATAAATAGCTTTGGGTTTAGATGAATTGATAACAATTCTACATTGTTCTTCATCATTTAATGTGGTCTTAATATACTTAACTAATTCAGCTTTACTAGGGAATGTCTTGATAATTTCATTTTCATAAAATCTCGATCTCAACACTTCATCATCGGTATCTGTAGGAGCTGAAGTTGATTTTATCGTTGGTTGAGGTTGTAATTGTCTTTGGTATTGATATTGTAATCCAGGAGATTGATTTGGTATCGATTGTATACCTTGAGGTTGAGGTTGAGGTTGAATTTGGGATTGCATTTGTGTTTGCATACCTTGTTGCATTTGTGGTTGAATACCTTGTTGCATTTGTGGTTGGATACCTTGTTGAACACCTTGTTGAATACCTTGTTGAATTCCTTGTTGCATTCCTTGTTGCATTTGAGTTCCTTGACCCTGAACTCCTTGCATTGGCATGGGTTGTACTGGATATTGAGGATACATACTTTGATACCCCGGATGGATCTGATAAGGTTGAGGTGATTGACTTGATGGTTGAGTGGATTGTGTAGGTTGATTCCCATTTATGTTATTTAACATATGAACATTAGGTAATGGTACTTGAACATGAGGTATATAATTATATGGTTGTTGAACGATTCTTCTATCTTGTTGAATATAAGGTAAGTTTTTGTAGTTCTCATCATAAGAGAAGTTCCTTTCAGTCATGATGGTCAATGGAGGTGATGATAATGAAACTGATGATGTTTATATTGCAACCACTACTGTATATAAAAAGTCCTTGTATACAAATGATGTCGACGAAAGAAGTGCGAGTTCTGTGCGGGTAAGTGAGGGCTCAGCATTTACCCGCGTTGAAGTGTCGTGGTGAGTTATGGTGTGAGTAGCGACAAAATGTGGGTGGAACTTAGGTCGATGCGCCGGTCGAAGAAACTCTCACAATCGGTGTGTCGCAGTAAACTTTTCATCCATGATCAAGGATATCCAAATCATTCAAAATGATACCCAATTACATTGGTTTCTAGACCATATTTCTCAGGACCTTTCCCAGATAACGGATACCCTTAATACTTGTCTCAGGTTACTTTCAAACCCCGATTCCATCAAACTCCCCATTACTTACAATAATCTTCTCACTGGAATCATTATCAGAGATGGACCATTCCTTAAGAATCTCCGAATCAATGGATTTAAATTCAAAAACCTCCACATAACCCAACCTTTTGAATTGGTACAGATCAAACAATGTCAATTACTTATCATTGATTCAATCGAAATCCTTGAAAATTTCCATAATATCAAGAACCAGTCACATGACCACCACAAGTATGTATCATTATTTACTGATTTGAAGGACAAAATCAATCTTTCGAAACAATTATTACAATTACCATGTGACCCGAATTTGGTATTTCCTAATAATATCCCCAATTATGACCTTTTCAACCCCACATTGCCCACCAACTTCACTATGGATATCTATATCAATCAGGGGAACTTATGTATAGATTTTAAGAAACTTCATGTGATTCACGATGAACCTTGGTGTAGTTTCATCAACGGGAAATCGTTCATTGACATAGTGAAAGAAGATTTGAAGTTGGGTAAGATCAAAGTTCAAGATCTTGATAATCTAGAAGAGTTAAAGATTTATAAGGATTTGGGCATTAACTCGACATTTACGTGGTTTAAGAAATTCAAACCTATAGATTACGTTACTAAGTGTATAACATTCAACTCAATGGTGGTGATGATCGATAAGAATATAGAGGTCAATACATCGGATCCTATCTTGATAAGTGTGTTGACGAAATTAGATACGTTGGATTATTTGATAACGAAGTATTTGGATAATTTGAGGATGTTGGTGGGGTACTCACACAAGTGAAGTGGAGTAAGGAAAGGTTGATATTCTGATGTTAGTAGAGATGTCCTCGTATAACTCGTATAGCTCTCCATCTACAGTCACTTCATCACCTCCGGTAGTATGTACCCTGACCATTGCCACTAACCGGCTAAGAATACATAATGATTGATGAAAACTTATCCTCGGACGACTCTTATCTACGACTCTGAACGACTTGTTCCCACGACATGTGAATTGCTGCAAAAAAACGAGGAACCTTATACCTTATACTTCCCAGTCCATTTGATCCTATTATTGCCCCCTATGAAAGCTTGATACCCACAATGAACCTCTGCACCTTCAATTATCCCCCCTCCCTGTTCAAAACCTCTCTACTGTCCCCTACCGTGCCCCTAACATCAAATTGTCTGGTGTTCAACTATCACCACTAAGGTCCAAAAAAACTCGCACCCAAAAATTCAATGAAGACCTTAGCAGCAAACATCCAGAAACCTTTGCTAGATGATAGATCTTACAAGTTTATCGAACTAGACAACGGGATTCGGTGTGTTCTCATTCACGACCCAACAGCTGAGATCTCAGCTGCTGCTTTAGACGTCAATGTAGGTTCCAATACCGATAAATCATATCAAGTACCAGGACTAGCACATTTCTGTGAACATTTACTTTTCATGGGTACTGAAAAGTTCCCCAATGAAAACGAATATTCCCAGTACTTATCGAAACACGGAGGTCACTCCAATGCTTATACTTCGTTCGAACACACCAATTATTATTTTGAAATCAATTCCAACTATTTAGAAGGTGGTTTAGATATCTTCAGTGAATTCTTCAAGACTCCGTTGTTTAAACAGTCTTGTAAGGATAAAGAAATCAATGCTGTTGATAGTGAGAATAAGAAGAACCTTCA
This sequence comes from Yamadazyma jaroonii, assembly GCA_943733655.1. Lineage (NCBI taxonomy): Eukaryota > Fungi > Ascomycota > Pichiomycetes > Serinales > Debaryomycetaceae > Yamadazyma > Yamadazyma jaroonii. Next base: position 28,762 of record CALSDN010000022.1, read on the forward strand.
AAATGATATGTGGAGGTTTTATCAGCTTGAAAAGAGTCTTGCTAATGAGAATCATCCATTTAACTATTTTTCAACCGGGAACTTCACCACTTTAAACCAACCTGATATCGTTGATACGTTAAAGAAATTCTATTATGAGAATTATTCCAGTAATATCATGAATCTTACCATTTCAGGTAAAGAAGATCTTGACACCTTACAAGAATTTGCTATTAAATACTTTGAACCCATTGAAAATCGTAATGTTAAACCCAAATCGTATGGTGTACCGATCTATACACCAGAACAATTAATTACTGTAACTAAAATCAAATCAATTATGGATTCCAATAAGCTTGAATTGAATTTCATCATTCCTACGGATTTATATGATAAATGGCAATATTCTCCTTCAATTTATTATTCCCATTTATTTGGACATGAAAGTAAAGGATCGATTTATTATCATCTTAATGATTTAGGTTATATTACATCATTAAGTTGTGGCCATTCAGTTATTTGTAAAGAATCATCAGTTTTCTTAATTGACATTGAATTGACAGATTTAGGATTGAAAAATTATGATTTTATCTTACAAAATATCTTCCAGTACCTTCATATGATCAAAACCACTGCAATAAGTGAAGAAATCTTTGAAGAAATCAAACAAATCAAAAATATCGATTTTAAATTCAAACAAAAGCAAAATATTTCATCATATGTAAGTAAATTATCCAATTCTATGAGTAAATTTCAAATAATCCCCCCTGAAATGATCTTAAATCATCAAACAATGATTGAATTTAATCAATTAGAGATTGAAAAATTCGGTGAATACCTTGATTTAACCAATTTAAGAGTGATTTTATCATCTAATGAATTCAATTTCTCCCAAAAGGAACATTGGTATGGAACTGAATATTCAAATGATCAGTTAAAGCCTTTAAAGTCCATTACTTTGAATGAAAATTATCATCTTCCTAAGATAAATCCATTTTTACCTTCAAATTTCAAAATTTTTAATGAAAAATCCCTTCCTCTTAAGAAACCTTTCCTTTTGAAGAATACTAACAAATATCAAGTTTGGTTTAAATTCGATGATCAATTCAGTATCCCTAAAGTATCAATGAATTTGTTCTTACATTTACCTCAATCCAATCATGATATGACATCATCAATCTTAACTCAATTGTATTGTGAATTATATGAAGATAAACTTAATGATATCAGTTATTATGCATCAATAGCTGGATTGAACTATTCCATTAATCATTGGAGAGATGGTATTCTTATCAAATTGAATGGTTATAATGATAAGATTTTGATGTTATTAACCGAAATCGTCAATTTCCATGATTTCCATCCCACCAAAGAAAAGTTTGTTATCATTAAAGATAAGTTGAGTAAAGATTATAAGAATTTCGATTATGAAACTCCATATTATCAAATTGGTAATAATTTCTTGACTCTTGTTAACGAGAAGACTTATTTGACAAGATTTAAATCCGAGGCTTTGAAAGACATTACCTTTGAACAGTTCAATGGTTTTAAGGATACTCTTTTCCTGTCGATGTTCATAGAATCTTTGATTGTGGGTAATACTAATATCACAGAACTTCAAAAAATCGTTAATCTTTTAGAGTTAAAAGTCCCTGTCATTAGTTCATCCATGGAAGATATCAATAAACAGATTAAATTGAAATCTATTGATTTTTCAACTAGTCAAGTAGTTAACTTGGATCTTTTAGATAAAGATCAAGTTAATTCATGTATTGAATATTTCATTAAAGTGGATTATATGGGCAATTACCTTTCCCAAGCCAAATTGGAACTCATTATAGCTTTATTGAATGAACCATGTTTCAATCAACTTCGTACTAAAGAACAATTGGGTTATGTGGTGTTCTCAAATCTTAGAAAGGCTAGGAATTATTTCGGGTATAGGATTTTAGTGCAATCAGAAAAGAGCTGTAAGTATTTGATCACTCGAATTGAAAGTTTCTTACATCAAATGGTTGAATATTTAGAAACCATGGAGGTTGAAGTATTTGAAAGATTTAAAGCATCTTTGATTGATAAGAAACTGATCAAATTGAAGAATTTATCTGAAGAATCCAATAAATTCTGGAATTCAATCACCGATGGTTACTATGATTTTGAATTAAACGATAAACTTATTAGTATTTTATCCACTTTGACCAAAGAAGATATCATTAGTTTCTATAATGGATTGTTTAGTTTACCTAAATTGATAGTTTGTTTGAATTCATCTCGGGCTAAGGAAGCAGCTTTGAAGAAGTATGTGAAACAATTGGGATATGAAGGAGACATTGTCGAAGATGTTGAAACTTTAGCTTTGAGAGTGAATAAAGATCCGGCTGATTTGTACAAGGAATTGGAGGCTAATTTCCCTGAGTATGAGTATAAGGAGGTGAGTCTTGAAGAATTCAGGGCCAATGGGTTTGGAGACATGCCTAAACCGGTTGAACTGTTGAGTAATTTTGTTTATACTGAAGTTCATTTGTGAGAAATGCTGAGTGTCGCCGAGTCCTGTGACTGAGTCCTGTGACTGAGTCCTGTGACTGAGTCCTGTGATTGAGTCCTGTCGTCGAGTCTTGTCACCGAGTCTTGTCACCTAGTCACTGTCACAGAAGTAATCACTTTCGATGAGGACAAGCCCACACTATAGCCACTCAGATCACTCAGATTCACTCAGATCCACTTTCAACCACTTACTTAGCACCACTTAGAGTCGTTTAGAACCACTTAAACTTAGAACCACTTAAACTTAGAACTATTAAAAATATACGAACACGAACCAGTTTACTCAAACACACCACTCTAATAACTCCTACTTCCTGCCACCACCTTCACTCCCTGGTGTACCGGTGTGCACTCGATGTCAAAATCCCACATCAACACTTGCGCATTATGCTCAACACTATCAATAACTCCTACTTCAACCAGCTATTCAAATGGGATGGAGGTAAGGTCCTTCTCCTTGATTCCTTCACCATGCCGATAATTTCCATGAATTATTCCCAATCCCAATTACTCAATGAAGATATCATCCTTATTGATCTCATAGATAACTATCAATCATTAGACTTAATGAAGAACCTTAATTGTATTATCTATATCAAACCCACAGCTCAGTCAATTGACTTGCTATGTAAAGAAATTGCCACTCCTCATTTCCATTCCTACAAAGTGTTCTTCAATAATATCGTTAATAAGAACCAATTGGAGAAAATCGCCGAACACGATAAATTCGAAGTCATACATACCATTATGGAGATATTCCAAGATTATTTGGTGGTAAATGATTCATTATATCAAATCAATAACTCCATAGATCTCATAGATGAAAGTAAGAAGATCATTAGTTTACTTTTATCGATGAAGAAATTCCCCATAATCAAATTTAATAACTTATCAATCAATTGTAAGAAGATATCGAGTGAAATCTTGTACCAGATCAATTCCAATTTGAATAATAACTTATTTGAAGTTTTCAACGACGTTGGGGATCGAACTCCTCAACTCATAATTTTCGATCGGTTGAATGATGCATTAACTCCCCTCTTAACTCCCTGGACTTATCAATCAATGATTCATGAATTAATTGGAATTGAAAAAAGTGTGATTAAAGTGGAGAATGATCAATTTCTTATCAATGATGAGTTCTTTAACCAATCAAAGTACTTAAATTATGGAGATTTAAATGATCTTTTGATAGAGAAGATTAATATTTTGAAGAAAGAATCACCTTCGTTGAATACCAACAATCTTGTTGAACTTAAAAAACTTATAACCAAATTACCGGAGTTTAAGAAGAATTCTAATAATCTTTTCAAGCATATTTCCATAATCAGTGAATTAGATAATCAAATTAAACGTCAACATTTATGGGAATTGGGTGAATTACAACAAATAATTGCTTGTGATTTGGAATCTAAAGCTTCTATTGATGACAAGTTAATGAATGTCATACAAATGCCAGAGATATCTATGAATCATAAGATTAAATTGCTTTTACTTTACTCAGTAAAACATCCCGATATCTCCAAATTCTTGAATCATCTTGATGCTTCTTTGGTTCAATTAAAACTTTTGAATAATTTCCATAAACAGTTTAAATTCAAAAAGGCAGAATCTCAACCTCCAAATTTCAAGAATTTCTTGAAGAAATTCGGTAATAATGAGAATGAAAACGTCTATTTACAGTATACACCACCATTAAAAGAGTTTCTCGATCATTTGGTGAACGCTGCGCCTATAAATAATCCTTTGAATAGTTTGACCACATTAGTTCCTGAATCTTTGGTTGATTCGGGGGCTGTTCAAGATGTGGTGATTTATTTCAAGGGTGGAGTGACGTATGAGGAAGCAAGAGTGGTGGAGGAGTTTAATAAGGGACATGAAACAGTGAGGGTTGTTATTGGGGGGGATAGGATGGTTAGTAGTGATCAGTGGTTAGAGGAGTTGTATAACACTGTTTAGTCAGGTCAAGTGTTCGTAAGAACGCTTGACTACATTAGTGCTTAAGAACACTTTACTACACTGTACACTGGTCATCTTTATACTAGTGGTGCTATACCTTCTCACCATAAGTTCTGAAACTTATGGTGGTTGACTATTTTCATGCAAGTTTCTTTTTTAGGTAATATAAATCGGTCTTACTTTCTCTCTACCCTGTCTGTCTACCCTGTCTGTCTACTCTGTCTACCCTGTCTGTCTACCCTATCTGTCTACCCTGTCTGTCTACCCTATCTGTCTACCCTGTCTTTCTACTCTGTTACCCCGTCTGTCTACCCTGTCTACCCTGTCTTTCTACCCTGTCTACCCTGTCTACCCTGTCTACCCTGTCTACCCTGTCTGTCTACCCTGTCTTTCTACTCTGTCTTTCTACTCTGTTACCCCGTCTGTCTGCTCTATCTTTCTACTCTTCGCTCCAGATAATCCATTATACCTATATTACTACACACCTACTACACACCTAAGGAGCATACTTCCCAAACTTCTCTTCCCAACTCAAGATCTTCGTCGTCAAAGTCTGCATCATCATTAAATTCCCATCACATTCCACCTTCATCTCATCATCAAGAAATTCTCTTCCCCCCTCTAATTCCAATTGTGATCGATTCAACCATTCTAAAATCGCATTAATCCTCTTCCTTAACTCATAAATACTTGACTTTTCATTAACAAATCTCGGCCTCGAAGGTTGAGTCAATAATTCTTCTTTAGTAATAGGAGTTTCATTTTTAACTTTCTTAACTTCTTTTTTCTTAACTTTCTTAACAGGTTTCTTTTTAATCTCCTTTTTAGGTTCTTCAATTTCAACTTCAGCTTCAACTTCATCTTCTTCATCACCTACTATTTCTTCTTCAACTGGTTTATGGTCTTCTAATTCTTTTTCCTTAACACTTTCTCTTAAAGCTTTTTGTAATTGTTCATCATAATCATAATTCCTTCGATCTTTACGAGTGAATTTCCTTTTACTTTCACTTTCTGCCATTAACTTCTTCCTCTTATCATTAGCAGGTTTATAAAGGGTTCGATTTTCATGTTCATCATCAACAAAAAAATGAAGATCTGGTTTACATAACTCACACCAGTATTTATCAGGAACATCTTCATCAGTGAATAAACCTACACAATAACCATGTTGCCAAACTGAACATTTATCACATTGAATGAATAATCCTTGATCGATTTGAATTTGGTATTCTGATTTTAAAAGGGTTCGAAGTTGGCCATTGATATCATCAACATTGAGGTCATCATTACCACAAATACAACGAGTGGTTTCACCATCTTCATCGAATTCTTCTTCGACTTTTTCGTTATAATTCCTTCTGCTTGAACGTCTTGACATGAAGTGTTTTGCGAGGTGAGATATTGTTTTTAGTATATCTTTGCTCGCGTGATTTGACGCGTGATCGGTCACGTGATCCAATTCATATGAAATGAAAAAAGTCTATAATTTAGCACATGCACCAACAAAATCACACAAGCTAACATAACCAAGAATAGCACAATCATAGAGAGTTACCAAGAAAAACACAGAGACCTACACATAAAAACATAGAGACCTACACAGAAAAACACAGAGACCTACACAGAAAAACACAGAGACCTACACAGAAAAACACAGAGTCAAAAAAACACCCAGGTGATATTTATTTAACATCTAACAGTTAATGACCCATTTCTATCATAAAATCCAGCAAATCTCAAGTATGGATCTAACTTAATATAATTATTAGCCATTTCAGCATTTAAATCAAGCTTATCTTGTAAATAACGATCACTAATCTCTGGTGAAGTAGATTCCACCCATTTTTTAGTGGTAGTTAACATTTTCAAAAGAAGAGCATCTCTTTCTCTCATTAATCTAACAAATTCTCCATCTCTTGGTTTCATATAAGTTGCATCTCTTTCTGAAGGAACAGGATATTCTCCAGCATAAGTATCATCACCTCCCATATAATCCGGAATCCATTTTTTATCAATGAATTTATTCAATTCTTTGAAATCTTTAGTGAAATGAATCTTTGATGCCACAACTGGATCTAACCAATTCTTAATAACATTCCAAACAGTTGAAAAGATCCATGGAGCATTGAAAATTAATACTTTACCTAAACATTCAGGATAATGAGCTTCAAATACTTCAGCTAAGAATTTAATAGCATTATAATCAGCATTCTTTAAAGAGAATCCAGTCAAGTCAAAAACAATTGAACAAGTATCAACCGATTCATTGATATCTCTTAAGAATAATCTACAACTTTCAATGGTATAAACCGCGAACCTTTGAGTATCAGCTAAAGGAGCATCAGAAATCAAATGTAATTTGGCTTTAAAGAAGAAAATTGGATTACTATCTTTATCAACCCCTCTAACATATGATTTTTGAGTAGTGAAATTTTTAATGAAACCGGGATTTTTACCAGTAACATAACTTAAAGCATCACCTTCACGAACCCATTCATCAGGTTTAAAAGTTGAAACTCTCCATTCAGCAGATTTACCAATCATTGCTAAAGCATCTTTGGTTTTAAATTTTCTAGCTCTAACGAATCTTAAGATGAAATTATCAAAAGCATCATTTCTTGGTGCATCACAAAGAGCTTTATGAAGTTTCCTATTATCAAAATTTCCAATTTCAGGGAATTTATCAGTTATGGGCTTAACATTAAAACTTTCAGTTTCAAATGATGATGAAGAACTCGTGGCTTTACCAGATTTGAATTGCAGATAATCCGGAGTTTCAACATAAGTTTCAGCAGTAACAAATGATTCAATACTTTCAACATCACCAGAATCTTCATTATCACTCATATATTCTTCACTATTATCGAAATTTTGTTTATAATAATTACAAAATACATGAGCATATCTGGGGTTAATATCAATAGGTTGATATTTTTCAAAAGATGATTGACTTTGAATGAATTTCATTCTTGGACTGGATTCTGGTGCATGTAATTCTTCTTCTACATTCAGACTTTTCTTCCCTCTTTTTAAAATCCCAGCTTTCTTCTTCTTATTTAATGTACTATAACTTGAAGCACTTGTCTTATGAGAAATATGTGATGAAGTAGTGGAGTCTCTAGTACCGGTTCTAACTAATCCATAATTTAATGAACTATATCCACTTTCACTCAATTCTGTGGTTCTGGTTGAACTAATGAAACATTCTTTGTAAACGATATCTTCAACGGAGATATCAATTTCGTATCCAAAGTATTTCAAAAGACAAGCATAGAATTGTTTCAAGATGATTTCTTGATCGGCATTGATGGATTGAATTCTTCCTGGTCTATACTGAATTGACATGGTTTTACTTTTACGTTTTGTTGGGAACTCACTTAACCTTTTATAGAGTTAGGTTTTTTCACACATGAAAATTTCGAGTGGAGGTTGAGATTTTTCACACGACAGAATTTCCCCATTGAGAAATCATTTTCCCCAAGATTTTTATTCAACTACATACCTCTACGTTTTCTCATCTGAGCAATCTTTCTGTTGGGTCTGGCGATAGGAGTTAAGGGTGAGGCTGATTGACCTTGGCCTTGACCCATTGGTTGTCCGAATTGATTACCCATTTGAAATTGCTGTCCCATTGGTTGTCCGAATTGATTAGGGGCCTGACCCATTTGGAATTGTCCTTGTGCTTGCATTGGTTGTCCAAATTGATTTTGTGATTGTCCCATGGGTTGTCCAAACTGATTGGGGGCTTGCCCAAATTGATTAAATCCTGCGGTGAAATCTGGGGTTCCGGTTTGACTTCGGAACCCTGCAGGTGTCACACCTGTACCAACGCTAGGAGATACCGATTTAGCAAATGGTGAGCCAAAACTGGGTTTTTCCACCGCTCCGAAGTTAAATCCCCCCATAGGTGGTACAGATTTGGGTTTTTCCGTAGATCCAAAATTGAATGAGGGTTTTTCCACCGCTCCAAAATTGAATCCTCCTGGTGTAGGAGCTGTTGATGTGGATGGACCTGCGGTTGGTTTGGTTGAACTTCCGAAATTGAATCCGGTGTCTTTCTTCTCGCCAAAGGTTGGTGTTTCAGATTTGCCAAAACTGAAGGTTTTGGTTTCAGGTTTGGTGGTAGGTGTTTCAGATTTTCCAAAACTGAAGGTGGTTTCTTTCTTTTCTTCTGGTTTAGCCCCGAAGTTGAAAGTTGGAGTTTCTTTCTTTTCTTCTGGTTTAGCCCCGAAGTTGAAAGTTGAAGTTTCTTTCTTTTCTTCTGGTTTGCTGCCGAAGCTGAACGTGGGCGTATCTTTCTTTTCTTCTGGTTTGTTTCCGAAGTTGAAGGTGGTTTCTTTCTTTTCTTCTGGTTTGTTTCCGAAACTGAACGTGGATGCTTCTTTCTTCTCTTCTGGTTTACTGCCGAAGTTGAAGGCGGGTGCTTCTTTCTTCTCGGTTCCTTCTGGCTTGCTTCCAAAACTGAAAGTTGGTGCTTCTTTCTTCTCTTCCGACTTACTTCCAAAGCTAAAGGTAGGAGTTTCTTTCTTCTCTTCTGGTTTACTGCCGAAGCTGAGAGTTGGAGTATCCTTTTTGTCGTCTGGTTTACTTCCAAAGCTAAAGGTAGGAGTTTCTTTCTTTTCCTCTGGTTGACTTCCAAAACTGAAAGTTGGTGCCTCTTTTTTCTCCTCTGGTTTGCTTCCAAAACTAAATGCAGGTGCCTCTTTCTTCTCGGACTCTTCTGATTTACTTCCGAAACTGAATGCTGGGGCTTCTTTCTTCTCTTCTTGTTTGGACCCGAAGCTGAACCCTGAAGCCTCTTTCTTTTCTTCTGGTTTATTCCCGAAATTAAAGGCCGGAGTTTCTTTCGTTTCCTCCGGCTTAGCTCCAAAACTGAACTTTGGTGTTTCTTCTTTCTTTTCGTTAGATCCAAAACTAAGCTTGGGAGTTTCTGATTTATCCAGGCTCAACTCCTGTTCTTCTGGTTTAGATTGCTCTGGCTTAGACCCGAAACTGAATTTAGGTGCCTCTTTTTCCGATTTTGATCCAAAACTAAAAGTAGGAGCTACCTTGTCTTCTGATTTAGATCCAAAACTGAACCCAAGCGTCTTCTTCTCAGCGTCGTTCTTTTCGAAACTGAATTTTGGAGCTTCTGGTTTACTGGTGGAGGTCTCTGGTTTACCGAAACTGAATCCGGATGCTTTGGATGTATTTTCTTTGCTTCCAAATGACGGTATAGCTTGTTCAGGTTTATCTGACTTTCCAAAACTGAAAGCTGGAGCTTCTACTGGTTTGAATTTGAATGTGGACTCGGGTTCCGGATCATCTCTTGATCTTTTCTTTTGTGTTTGATCTGGCATGAATGTTTGAGGTGGTTTAGCTGGTTGATCTGGAATGAGGGTTTGAGGTGGTTTGGCTGGTTGAGTTTGTTGGGCTGGTTGAACAGGTTGAGGTTCAACTGGTTTGGCAGACACAGGTATTTGATCTGATTGAACTGGTTGGGTGGCAGAATTCATGCCTGTCTTAAAATTAAATCCACTGCTTGGTTGAACAGATCCTACGGTTTTACTCTCCTTAACCTTGATCAAATCCGATAACTTCTCTGTCTTCTCAACATAATCTGAATCCAAACTCACCTTCCCACCACTGAAATCCCGTTTGCTATTATCTTGAGTGAACTTAGGTTTACTGATAGTTCCCAAATACCCCGATAACTTTCTTTGGGTTTGTTCTATGGGTTTAGTTTCTTCAACATCATAAAGGAATTCTCCTGAGAACACTGCTCCTCCATTAGTCTTTTGTTTCTTCTTAGCTATGAGATCGAAAAAATTGAGCTTATTCTTCAAATATTTCCCATCAAAGGTTTGTGTAGCAGTGTCCACCTTATTGTTAGCTCTAACAATTGAAGTGGTTTCATGAGGATCTAAGGAATACTTAAGTTTTGATTGAATTTCCTTAGACACCTCGATGGCTCGTTTCAATTGAAGTAATTGGTATCTTTCTTGAGGGTCTAGGTTTATAAATGGAGGTCTAACGACATTCCCTTCTTCATCAGTATATAAACCATCAGCCACTATGAGTTGATCATATGATTCCTCTTCAGATTCCGGTTCTGATACTTCTCCTACGTCCAATTTATCTATCAAATCTTGGGAAGTTCTCTTTACTTCTACCATATCAGGGATAGGAGATTCATATTTTTCATCTATTTGAGGTACCAATGTTGCTCTTCTTTCAATGTTAGCATTGATCTCTTCCACTTCTTCTTCCAATCGATGTAAGTAATTGCTGTAACTGTTACCGAGGTGAACGGTGTAATCGATAGAACTTCGAGGTTTCGATCCTTTAAATTCATTGGTTTGTTGGATTGAAATTCTTCTACGTTTATCAAACATAACATCGTCATTGTTCATGGTAACATCCAAGGTGACTGATTCAGAAGGTTGAGGTTTTTTGAATATGCCCATGATCTTCTTTATTCCTTCGACGTAGGAAGGTCTGTCTAAGGAAGTTGGACTTAGTGAACGTTTCCTGTTGTAACTCATTGAGTTGTTTTGAGAAGTGAGAAGTGAGAAGTGAGAAGTGAGAAGTGAGAAGATGAGGGAGTGAGAGTTGGCGAGAGTTGGCGAGAAATAGGGAGAATTATTTAGTGCGAGGTACGCCAGAAATAGCGAGAGATGACGCGATGATCTATTGACTATTTAAACTTATTCTTATGGCCCATGGTTGATATTTGATGACCACACTATTCCACCGCCTTTTTAAACTGTCATTCTACCCTAAACTTCTGCCCTAAACTTCTGCCCTAAACTTGAAATGTCGCTCTGGGGGACTCAGGATAATCATCGTTCAACATTAATCCCAGATGATTGTTATCAAATACATCAGACATATTATCCATATTATCTGTTTCATAGTACGACAACGCTGGATTCTTTAATCCAGTTATAGGATTATCACTGGCTACAGAATCTATTTCTTTCACTAACTGGATCATACTATTTTCCCCATAATTAACCCCAAACGATGCACTAATAGGAATAATTCCTTGAACCCAAGCATCAATGATTCTGGCTCGTTGTTTGGTACCTAACCTTGAGATTGGGAACTCTCCCTTCTTCATAAATGCAATAACATCAACTACAAGATGATGCTTACTTAAGACGGTGTTCACTATTATTGGTACTAAAGAAGCAAAATTTCTCTTCCTTTTGGACTCGCACACGACCACAGTATAATCAGCACATTTAAACACACAAGAACCATTCTTATAAAGATCAGAATGACACGATTCAATGGTATTTTCGATATCAATAGGGAAATGGTGTAATCCCATAACTTCAAAAGTATCGGATATCTTCCCTAATAAGAACAAAGGTTGGAATGAAGTTATTTGGGGTTGAGTTCCATCATTTTTATCTGATTTACTTTTGGTGATAGAGATATGATGTAAGAAACCTAAATCACCTGTTCTTAAGTAAGTAATGTTTGGATCACCTTCAACGATTTTACCCAAGAATTGATTTTGAGTGAAATTATCAACTGGACCTTTAGGACCGTTGGTAAAACCTGTTAAATTGGCTTCACTACTAACCCAAATTTCACCAAATTCTCCTTCCTTACATAAAAGACAGGTTTCAGGGTTAACAATGGCTATTTCAGAACAAACAGGTACCATACCTGAATCTTGAATATGTAAAGCATTAGGGAAATCAACTTGATTCACTATAGATACAAACCCTTGTCTCAAAGCTATAGGATCCAAGTATAAATCTACTGGTGCTACTGCCATATATGACCGAGTTGAGATGATAGGGTTGAACCAATGATGGAATACAGTTGACATTGAAGCTGCACTTAATTTAGTTGGTTGGAAAACCTTAGCTATCTTTCTTAACAAATCAATTTCAACTCTTCCTTCAGTACTAATCATCATATTCTTTAAACTAGAAAGATTGAACCCCTTAGGAGTGAATTTGATTGCAGCATATTTCAACATTTGTTCAGTAACAAACACATCTTTAACTTTATATCTTGATAACGATAAGAAGAAAGCTAATGGATTCTCTGCATAACTAACAGGGGAACATAAATACGTCGTAGTACCCAAAAACACTCCTAACAAGGTACTTTGAATAAATCCGATTCCCGAAGAATGTCGCACACACCCAACAATTGACGACCTTGAGGTCAAATTACATGTTTCCTTAAATACCTTACAGATCCCAATAATGGTTTTGTGACTCAACTTAGCAGCTATTCTATAATGATCAGAAGTGAAATTAAGCCATATTAAAGCAGTAGTTGAATCATCTCTGAAGTTAACAGCTGCTTGATATTTGGATATCTTGGAATTCAATGATGCGACATTCGATACTTTAGTTAACTTAGCCGTATTCTTGATCTTTAAGTTCTTATACTTCTTCAAGTTAAACCTCTTCAAACTATCAGCCACAGGACCTGATTTTAAGAATTTTTCAACTTCTTCATTAACTAAAATATCTTCAACATCAAAATCTCGTATAACTCCGACAAACGCCGGTAAATCTTCTCCTATACGATTAGAATCAAACGGTAACATTGGTACCGCTATAATACCACACATTAAACAAGCATACACTGTTATAACAAATTCTTCTGATAATGAATACATTAAGATCACGTGACTGCCGGGTTTAATTTGAGCTTTATCGATCAAATAACTACAAACAGCATAAACTCTTAATTCAAATTTCTTCCATGTAAGAACTTTGGAACTTGTTTTCCCACTGTTATCAAGATTCTGGAAGGCTATAGAATCACCCGAATTGGCCACTCGAAGTTTCAAAATATCCACGATACTTTTGAAATCCGTCAATGGAGCACCTGTTCTATCATCGATAGATTTCTCTTTATAAGTGACAGTAGATAATTGGGGAGTGAAGTTTAATAATGCTTGACTTCTTAATTGTGATACATAAGGAGACCAAATACCTCCGATAACATCTTCACCATGAGGGATCATACTAATGGATTTTCTAATGAAGAATTTAACATATTCTGCTTTCAAGCTTCCTTCTAAGAACCTTTTTTTACACAACATATTGGCGATTTCTCTACCACCACTTCTCATAATCTTAGGTAAAGTATCACAATCTACCACCAAAACACAATATAATCTCAATAAATGATGTTTATATAAAGTATCGAAACATTTCTGAGCAATAGAATTGAGGACTGGTTCATTCAAAGGTACGGGGTCATATAAATGCTGTTCATTACCACTATCATCGACATTAGCATTATCAACCACTTTCCTAATCACTTCTGCTTCTACTATAGCTACAGGTAAATATTCATTACCAATGAATACATCGAATATAGTACAATCATACACTTGTCTGACTTCACTGGCCAACGTAGCCAATAAATGTGATGAGTAATGGTATCTAGTACCATTACCTATTACAAGTTCCTTGCCAAGTTTATTATAGAACTTCTGATCAATCCAACTGATTCTTTGACGAATTCTATCTTCATAAAGTCCTAATACATAGACTTTCCCATTATAGGTGAATCCAAGTAACCCGGTTCTTAAGAAATCCATCTCCAAAACCCCTTCAGCATCTCTACATTTAGCATGGAAGATAGATTTTGATTCCTTTAATAATCCATAGAATCCTCCAGATAAACAAGGTGAATCGATCCAGATTTCTCCTGCTTCTCCTTTCCCAACAATTATCGACAGTTCAGGATTAACCACTGCCAACGTAGCATCCGGTAAGGGATACCCAAAAGCATCAACTCTTAAAGTGTCTTTAGTCAAATCATCATTGGCTGAAGGATTAGTTTCGATGATTTGGATCCGATTTCTTGATAATTCATCCTTATCGATCAACACCGACGAGAACTCTCCATTAGTATCTTCCTTATCATTATCTAACCAATCTCTCATTGACATCACCATCCCACCATATTCACTCAAAGTTAACATAGGAATAATGGCATTTTCAGGTTGTCCACAACCTAAAGGTCTTAAATATCTATTAGCCAACACTTCCATAAACTCCCCATCAATCGTGAGAGAGTTTACCAATACCCATTTAACTGAAGAGAAATCAACTTTCTGAGTTTTGGAGAAATATCTGGTGGCATTGGGAGATTGTTGATAATCATAAGTAACTCTTTTTAACCCAATATAATCAGTCAAAAGTAAAGAAGCTTTAAACCTGGAAATTATATTGGCGTAAAGTCCTTGAATCTCCATAACTTTCTGTGGTGCCCAAATCAATATATTACCGGAATAAACTGCAAATAAGATCCCAAGAATTAATCCGATGGAAAATCTGATATCTAACGTAGCCATAAACACTTTCCTATTCCGTCTATATTCGGTAGAATTCCTTACAATCCCATCGGAATTAGGTGAACTCAGTAATGATAATGAAAGGGTTGACATTTGATGAGAAATAGTTCGATGACTTAAAGCTATACCTCTTAATTCTCCTACTGGAGATCGAGAAAACTCCACATAAGCCAAATCAGCTTTAGTTTTAGCTTCTTGTTGTTGTTGTTGATTATGTTTAGAAGTCCATGAAGATAATTCTGACTTTCTAGCTGAACCGAAATCAGTAGTTCTCCATCGAGCCAATTTTGATGGCCAAGCTATTCTTGATCCTTGAGCATTTAATCTTTCCAAATCCTTAGCAATGGATTCGGAGTACAAAACCAATTTCGATTGGGTTAAGTTGATGATATCTAGAACTTCATTCAATGAAACATCTTGATGAATAGGTACGGCAGTAACTCCTGCCATAAAACATCCAAATAACGCTATAGTGAATTCTGCTACTTCTCCTTCCTTATATAATAAAATCACTATATCACTGTTCTTTAATGCCATCTTATGTTTGATCTCATAAGCCACTTTAACGGCTTTCAAGTATAATTTATCCCAAGATATTGATGATACTTCTTTCCCTTTACCATCCAATACCACCAATGCTTGTTCGTTCTTATAATTGGTGGCTCTGTTCTCCAAAATCTTCGTCAAAGATATCTTCTGATCGTTAATGTTGGCTAATCTTGGGAATAAAGGTTTCTCCAAACTTTCGGGATCTAACTTAATATCATTTTCCCATTGACTTTGATGTAATTTATTGATTGATTGAATAATTTCTTCTCTACGATTAATATAAGTCCATTGATCAATGGTTTTGTGGACGGTGAAATCATCTTCCAAATTTTGTAATAAAACTGCCATATCTGGAGGTATATCTTGATTAATACCTAAAGCTCCCATAGTCGACGTAGCACCACCTATAATGTTAGAAGATGTTGTCATATTGGAGTCAGTGGCTGAAATAGTGGCTATATCTGGTGGTAAAGTTACTGAGGATGAAGTCCGAGGCCGTCCAGGGGTTGATCCAGCAACTGTTGATGATGACATTTTCAATACCTCACACTATTAAGGTTTTATAGTTTCCGCGAATTCGAGAGATGAGTTTTATCATTATGTCTGGTACCGTTACATCCCTACTAAATAGGTTTACGGTAACCAGTGTAGTAGGAGATGTCACTAGGAATCTGTTGGTGCCGAAGATTCATAGTGTGGTTTATAAAAGATCAATATTTGTCGCCAGTAAAAAGAGACATCCTAGAAAAGAAGTACCTCAGCAGAAATATATTGAAAGATTAGATCTACAAAAGGAAGCGGATTATAATCGTAAGATCAAAGAGATAAGGAGTTTGACAGCCAAAGTGTCGAGGATAGTTCAGAAGAAGGAAGATCAACGGAAGAAATATGAAAAGATATCGAATCTTCCTTTACCTTCAGATATAGAGAAAGAGACCGATGAGATATATCAGGCCATAGCTGGAAGTGAAGATTTTGGGAGTGGAGGTTCTGTAAGTGGGGCTTTGGATCCTGGGGCCCCAGAAAGTGATGTCTTAGATGTGGGAGCCTCTGTTAAAGAAACCTCAGACAGTGAAGCCCCCACCACTAAATACTCATCTTTGATCTCCCCTGTCATCAACCTCCCTCCTTCTATTGAAGAAAGATTGGGTCTTTCAGTTAAATTTCTCATCTCAGAAACCCATCAGAACTGGCCCTTGATCATCCAATCACTCAAAATGAGTGGTGGTTTCAAAGACTTGGATGCTAAAGATGTGAGAAAGTTCATCTACAACATCCCCAAAACTCATCTCCAATCCATAATCCCTGATATCCAAGCTATGCTTAAAGAAGCCAAAATCAGAACTACCAGTAGCATCATAAACACTTTCATCGAAAGTTTATCGTTAGGTAGAACCATTAGTCCAGAGACTCTTGAAACCATTGAGGACCAGGTCGCTAGGATCAGAAAATCTTCCAAGAAAGGAATCCTTCCAAAACATACATACGAAATAATGGTCAAAGTCTATGGGAAAGTTGGTGATGTGGATAAAATCAATACCTTCTTGAGTGAAATGAAACACAACGATATCACCATCAGTCCTGTAGTGTATAACAATGTGTTGAGGACCTTGGTTTATAAATCTCGTAATCATAAGGAAGCGGTGGCTGTTTTTGATACCATGACGTTCTTATCTGTAGAAACCAAACCAGGAACTGATGCTTATAAGGATATCATTGTATCTTATGTTAATAATAATGAAGTTGAGAAAGCTTTAGATTTATATCAGGAAATGTTGATTTCAAGAACACCGGTAAACCAAGAAATCTTAGTGGCTCTTGCCAGAGGTTGTTCAACCAGTAAAACTCTTAGATTCAAATCCTGGGAATTTATCTTTGATATCTATGCAAACAATTGGACTCCCACATTAGAAACCTTAGAGTATATACTTTATTTGGCTGCTAGAGATGGAGATGTTGCTATGGCTAGAGCTTTATTCAAAAGACTTTGTTCCATTGGTTCTACTTCCAGAAAATCCTTCACTTTCCTTCTAATGAGTTATTCCAAATCTAAAATCACTGATAAAGATGCTGAACCATATTCTATCTTATACCATGAAAAGGGTAGAAATTTCCGGGTCAATTTGATTAGTCAAAGTTTAGGTCAATCTTTAACTTCCCAACCACCTAAATATCAAATCCCCTTACTTCCCTTAGAAGATTTAACTACTTCCGAGCAAATAATGGCAGAATCTTCAGCTATTTGGGCTCATTGTTTAGCTTTCAGTCCCGAATTCATCCACACTGATGCTTATAATACTTATTTAAACATTGCAGCTGAACTTGGTAAATTCGGAGAATTCAAAGAACGGTACGGTTTTTCTACTTTGGTCGATGACCCTGCCATCAATAACACCAGGATTATTATCGAAGAACCTGAAGAATCTGGAGAATCTGAAGTACCTGAAAGTTCAACCACAAACACAAGCTTAACTACCTCGCCATTACTTGAAATGATGAAGAATCAACCTAAAATCACTAGAACTACCCTTACCTACGTCATTGCTTTGAAGACTGCCGGGAGATTCAGAAACTATAAATTCGCTCAAGAGGTTTGGCAAGAAAGAGGAAGATTTAGGAAATCCCAACAATTCAGATCCCTTCCTATTGTCGATAAAGATAAATATGATTTCCAATTCGCCAATGAAATGGTCCAATCATTAACTAAAATGGGATTATATGATGATGCTTTAGCCATCATCTTAAGTACGGAATATCAATTCAGTTGGTCATGGACTCAGTTGACTCCATTATATGAACTGTGTGTCAAAATAGGTAAAGAAAAGGCCACTCAAAGTTTAAGAGGAATAGCCAAGAGAGCTCAAATCAGATTCCAAGGTAAAATCAGAAGAAAGGACTATAAAGAATACCGTTTAAAAAGAGGTTATTAGTCCTATGTAAATAGTGTAAAATATACATGTCCATACAGCTTTCAGTACTATAAGAGAGACACGTCTGTATGATCTGCTACGGTACCATAAGAGTCCTGGGTATACATGTCTATATAATCTGCTACATTACTACAAGGGTCCTGGGTATACATGTCTAGGCAAGCCTTTACCACTATAAGAGAGAGGGTATATAGGATCTTCTGCAGTACTATAAGAGTCCTGGATATACATGTCTATATACAATCTATACTACAAGAGAAATCATTCCAGGTTTCTTGATGACTTTCTTGATGGTATCTTTGGTAGCAAATTTACCAATGGTTTCATGATTCAAAAGTTCTTCAACAACGTCTTCTTCAAACCATTTCTTATGTTTCAGGATCACGAGTCTCGCTTTACCATTGACAAAGATATTATAATTCATGACATCGTTTTCTATGATTTTAGTTTCGGGGAACTGTTGAAGAAGAACTGAAGTCCAAGGATTTCCTAATTTGGAACATAATATCTCCCAAGCCTCTTCGGCAACGCAAGGGGTTATGGGCGACATTATCACCAAAAGTTTCTGGTAAAGATCCAAAAGAAGTTGTTGGTTGAAAGGTTCCTTACTTTTCAAAGCATTGTTCAATGCATTGGCGTATTTCATGAGATCAGAAATCACCGTGTTGAACGATAAGTCCACATTAATGGAAGTATCGATTTGTTTAATCAACTTATTGGCTTCATTGAATAACTCTACTTCTTTATCTGACAATTCAAGTTGACGATAATGCTTACCATTCAACGTTATATCTTCATAAGGTTTCCTTGCGACATCGCCCTTTGGTTCTTTTGACGTCAAAGTATCGGTCATAGAAATGACTCTACGTAACCAACGGTCCACGCCTTGAATTTGATCCTCATTCCAATTCAAAGAGTCTTCTATAGGTGCTTGGAATAAAATATGTGCTCTAACAGCGTCGGCTCCATACTTCTTAACGGTTTCTCCAGGATCAACTCCATTATGTTTGGATTTCGACATCTTCTCATATGAACTGTTGGGAGTTTTACCATTACTAATGATCTTGGGGTTAGAAGCATCAGTCAAATCAATTTCTGAAGGTAATAAGAACTTTCCGGTTTCGGGATCAGTAAATGTACGACCTTGAACCATTCCTTGAGTGACTAAATGTTTGATAGGTTCATTATTCAATTCCTTACCTTCCCATAATCCTATAGATCCCAAGAACTTACTGATGAATCTACTGTATAACAAATGTAAAATAGCGTGTTCAACTCCTCCTATGTACATGTCGACAGGCATATTGGCGACTTTTTGGGAATCAAAAGGCTTTTCACTATTTTGAGAATCTAAGTAACGGAAAAAATACCATGATGAGTCCATGAACGTATCCATGGTATCAGTATCTCTAGTAGCATGACCTCCACAAGAAGGACATGTAGTTTGTTTGAATGAATCCATCTTATCTAAAGTATTACCTCTAGAAAAGGTTTCTCCGGTAACTTCAGGTAACATCACAGGTAAATCCTTATCCGGGACAGGAACAGTACCACAGTCATCACAATAAACCATAGGTATAGGTGCACCCCAGTATCTTTGTCTACTGATTAACCAATCTCTGATACGATAATTGGTTTTGAATTGACCTAATCCTAAACTTTCAAGTGTACTGGTGATAGTTTCCCCTGCTTGAACGGAACTCATACCTTTGTAAGCCCCTAAATCGTCCACACCGTTAGTTATGGTAGAATTATCACATAAAACCCCCTTTTGAGTATATGGTAAGTCCCAATTATCACGTAAATTTTCCGGTGCAACTGTTACCAAAGGAGAATAGTTAGGATTATGAACTTTCCAGAACTCAAAATCTCTCGTATCGTGAGCTGGACATCCCATGACAGCTCCCGTACCGTAAGAAAGTACATAAGGTGCCACATATACTGGGATTTTGTAATCAGTACATTTGTTATTGGTGGTATCAATAGGTAATGAAGCCTTTAAGTCCAAAAGGTATCCATCTTTAGAATCCTGGGGTGACTTTTGAGCTGTTTCAATGAACTGTTGAAGTTTTGAATCATTTTCTGATGCCTTTACCACCAAAGGATGGTTCAATGATAAGGCAAGATATTGAACGGAGAATAAAGTATCAGGTCTGGATGTGAAGACTTCTATTTCACCATCACCACAAGGAAACTTTACTTGTGATCCTTTGGATTCTCCAATCCAATTTTTTTGCATGGCCTTCACTTTATCGGGCCATTGATCAAGAATATCTAAATCCTTATTCAAGGCTTCAGCAAACTTAGTGATACCAATAAACCATTGGTTCAAGTTCCTCTTTTCAACCAAAGCTCCTGATCTCCATGATTTCCCATTACTATCGACCTGTTCATTGGCCAACACGGTTTGATCTATAGGATCCCAATTGATCTCAGCTTCTTTCTTATAAGCCAAACCATGTTCATACAATAACAAAAAGATCTTTTGTGTCCATTTATAATAATCAGGAGAACATGTGGATAATTCTCTCTCCCAATCGAAGTCTACAAGAACTGAATCCATCTGACTTTTCATTTTTTCAATGTTAGTTTCTGTCCATACTTTAGGATTGATACCTCTTTCTATAGCAGCATTCTCTGCTGGTAACCCAAAAGCGTCCCAGCCCATAGGATGGATGACGTTATATCCCTGGAGTCTTTTAAATCTGGAAATTACATCACTGATAGTATAAACTCTTACATGACCCATATGTAATACACCTGATGGATATGGGAACATCACTAAAGCGTAGAAAGTTTCAGCGTCTGGAGAATTTTGGAACTTCTTGGGATTAAGCCCAGGTCCCATATTTCTCCATCTCTGTATCCACTTCTTATCTAACTCCCTTAATGCTGTTGAATAGCATCGAAGGTTTCGATGAATCATTGGTGAAAATATGAGAAGTGGTGCGAAACAGCAGTTTCTGGTGCGACTGCTGCGACTGCTGCGACTGGTGCGACTGGTGCGAAAATACGAAATCAGGTTTACCACCTTAAACTACATTATATATTACATTTATTCTACAATAATTGATTGTCTGGTTCGTTCTAAACTTCTTAAAGAACCAAATAACAAATCAGCTAATCCCTTGTATCCCAATCTATCCAATTCTCTTAAAACCTGGAGTTTAACTTGTTCATAGTTCAAATCAATCCATCCTTCTATTTTTTCTACTGATTCATCAGTTATAGGACCTGGATGTCGTTTAGATACATGATGTTTATCTTCTAAGTTCCATATGATTTCTGCTGTGATGAAGGACCATGCGGGATTATGAAACAAGTTCCCGATGGTAGAAATTCTCGTTAGATTCGAATACCCAAAAGTGTTTAAGGTGGATAGTTTATCTATAAGTTTAGGATTCAACAACATTCCTTTGTTGGTAGTACCTTCTATGTAATGGAAAGATTTATCTCTCCATATAAAGTTCAAAGTATCCATGACAAGATGACTTTGAAGTTGTTTATTGTAATTCAATTTCTTAAGGAATAAAATATATCCACAAGTTTCTGACACAATGATGGGATTGGATGTAAGGAGAAGTTTACTGATCATGGGAATGGAAAGGAGGATATGTCCGATTTTATCTTGAACGGATTCTGACGTCGATTGTAGGGATTTCAAGACCTTCATGAAAGATAATTTTATGGCCACCGTGAAATAATGAATATTTTCATCGAAGAACTTGAACACCAGTGAAACCAACGATGGAAATTTATCAGAAAACTGACCGTGGTTCACGTACACAGAAAATTCATGGAAAAATCGAATAATCAAATTCTCATTGATTTTATCGGTTTTATAATTCTTCAACAACGTCAAATCAAAATTCAAGTTCAATCTGTCAAACCCACTGTTCCTCATAAGTTTCAATATGGACATGTGAACTGAAGGGTTGTTGGTCCTAAACGCCATTAAGCGACCTAAATCAACGGGATATATGAGTTGAAGTTCAGATAATCTATCAAACACTGGTTCTAACGGTAAAGTGTCGGTAGCCATCAAAAGTTCGATTTTATGGTTAACAAAACTATGGAATTTCGTCACCACCGGATCCTCATCATCGATCAACGCTTTCAATACCAAACAATGGACTCTGAATCGATTATTATAATTTCTCATAGAATTGTTCAAAAGACTATGGTAATTCAAGTACGTAATCTTACTCAAATCAAGTACCAAAGTAATCAATGAATTGTAGTCATATATCGATATGGAATCGGGATTTAAAATCTCTATATCCAGAATCTCTTCACTATTGATCTTTCTCCGTTTTCTAATCATCCTATCAAAGGTATTATACTGGTTGAGATTATTGTTGATGATAACATTGGATTGTGAATTAGACGTATTCACTTCACTAAGTTTAGCTAAGAAGTTGGTATCAGGGTATTTGAAAGGTTTGGAAATCTTAGTGACGAAATTCATATTCTTCTTAGTGTATAATTTATAATCCAATGAAGGTATGACTTCTTTGAAAAGCACTAGAAGGTTCTTTAAAGATTCATCCAAGGGAAATTTCAAAGCTAAATCCACCGTCAATTGAATCTGCCATTGTTTAATCAACACTAAGTTATATTTATCTTTAAAACTAATGGATTTATTGGTATTTAACACCGTTAAAAAGATCAAATTGGCAATTGACGGTCTCAGGAACTCAAATGATAACAAATTGAATAGCACAGGTAACAAATTGTGAAGTTTCTTATAGATCTTATCCCCAAACAAGTGAATAGAAGACACTAGCCAATGTAATAATAACTGTTGAGTTGACATTGAAAGCTTCTTTTGGGTGACTTTCTTCCCTCCTTTGAAATAAGTCCGTGGGTATCCTACAGCACTGATGATTTGATACAGAATCTTGAAGTCTATGATATAAGAACCATTGGGGATCAAGAGATTCTTGATGATGAACTTCTTCTCATTGTTTGAGAGTTTTGAATGGAAAACCAATTCGAATAACGCTTCGAGATTCGATTGGTCTATTCCATGGGTGTTGATATAGGACTGGAGATTCCTCAATGTCTCTTTTCTATCGTCATCCTCTAGAAGATTGGATATCTTAGAGTCAATATTCATCTGTTGACGCGACTTTCTCATCTCTCATGGTTTTGGTGATGATTTTGGACAGTGCAAATTATGGCGTTGACGGGGTGATAACTGGTCAGAGTGGGTTTTTGGAAGTCACAGTGACTTTAAACAACACTTAAGAACACTAATCGCTTCAGATGCTTTTTTTTTTCAACTTTTGATTCTCGCACCCGTACACCCATATATAAGAATTTTCAGGTATAAAGATTTTCAGGGCTATGATCGGACATACCACAATATTATGGGGTAGGTGTCGTAAAATAACCCTTGGTGAATTACTCATTATCTATCATTATGATAAATTATGATTAATGGTCACTTTACTATACTATAAAAGGTGGGAGAATTATGGAAGAGACCATGAAATTACTTAATGAAGATTAGGAAGAGTGACATCGTTTGATACTCAATGATGACAGACTTACCTGAAACTAATTTCATCCTTTATTGAGTTGATTTTGTTGAAGATAAAGTTGATTCAATGGAGTTTGAAGCTAACACAGAAGATTTGTTGGTCATCAAAACCATCAACTAAATGTATCATCAAAAACCATCAACCAAATGAACCATCATGTGCTAAAACCTAACATATTAATGTGCCACCATCTACCACTATCCCCACCACCTAAACCCGACCCCCTCGACCCACCACCCAAACACCCAACACCTACACCCACCTGTTAGTGCCACATGTTAGAGCCACCTCCATACTCGGACAATTCGCTCGGATTCGATCCGGATCGTTATCAATTCCGTATTCCATGGCAAACCCTGCCAATTCCCAAAACGGATAGGTCGAGTAATAATTACTCATAATAATGTCGCGAATTTTACTTCGTAATGCCTTACGAATTAATCCCCATGAAAAAAGTCGCGATAACATTCTCACATAAAAAGATGAGATATCCCCCTAGAAAAAATTTAACAACAATTTAAACTTTTAAAGTCAATTCACGAATTGACGATTTTTCCCCCTAAGTGACTAGTGTCGGTTTTTTAGTTTAGTTGACCGACGCACCTAAAGAAGTTTTAATTTTTAACCAACAACAATTATGTCTGCAACAATTTTTACTGAAATCCCATCAAGACACAAAGGTGGTCTTGGAAAATTTAACGGCTCCAATGCCTACATTGGAGTCATCCATTGAAGAATTTTTGAATTTTGATTTTAATGACAACTTAACGAATAATCATCAACTTCCAGAAAGTAATGATTTAATGAATCAAATAAATGACGGTATCGGAGAAAACATCGATGATATGAATACTAATTCAAGTTTGAGTTCAGGTTCACCATTTGATTTAATTGATTCAGATTCAAGTTCTTGTTCTAATAACTATGTTAATACTTTTAGTATTGAAAGTAGTTATAGTTTTGAAAATAATTTAAATTCAGGATTCTCAACTGCTTCTGTTTCGGGATCTTCTGGCCAAGTGTCAAATATTACAACTCCTCAGGCTAAATTTGAATTTGTTGATGAAAGTCAAGAATTTAAATTACCAGTATTGAAATCTAATGAAGTTGAAAAAGTTAGAAAAAGGTTAGTTAAACGTAAAACTAGACCTGCTAAACAACAAACTGCTTTAGATCAAGATACTAAAAGGCAAAGAAATACTTTGGCTGCTAGAAGGTATAGAGAAAGACAACAAAAAGATTTTGAAGTTTTAGATAATAGAATTAAACAATTAGAGAAAGAATTGGCTGATTCAAAATTGGAAACCTTATGGTGGAAAATGAAATGTCAAAATTAATAAATTTTTCATGTCCATTACTGTCTCTGCTCTGTCTCTGTTCTGTCTCTGTTTCTGATCTTAGCCTTTGATCTGTGAAAGTCCATGATCTTTGTCTTTGTATCTGATCTCACCATCTGATCTAATCTGGTCAAATCTGGTACTCAGATGTGGATATATTTATCCACTCCTTGGATGTTATACCTCCTAAACCCCATAATTATAACCCCGATCTCGTAAATCATATCTCATCCTCCCCCATCATCGTCATCAACTGTTTCCGCTTGCTTCATCCCATAAATCTTTCCATCGATATTCTCCTTTTCTACCCCACCATTCAAAGCGAGCATCTATAAATATATTTCATTTTCCCCAACTTCTTTATGTTCGATTTATTTTCATTGAAAGGCAAGACCGCCTTATTAACAGGTGGTACTAATGGAATTGGGTTAGGTATGGCTCAAGGTCTTGTAGGAGCAGATTTAGATCATTTGATTTTGACTTATAGATCAGAAGGTCCTTTACAGAAGACCATTGATATTCTTAAACAAATCAATCCTAACGTTAAAATTGATGGAGTTTATGCTGATTTCTTGAAAGGTACAGAAGAAGAGTTAGTAGAGTCAATTTATACTCAAGCTTTAGAAAAAGCTGGGAAAATCGATATTTTGATCAATAATGCTGGTATTAACTACAGAAGAGCTTTCAAAACCTACCCCCAGAATGAGTTTGATGAAGTCATGAGAGTCAATTTGAATATTCCGGTGAAACTTACACAAAAAGTGGTCAATCATATGGATGATAATGGAATTAAAGGAAGTATTATCTTCACAGGCTCATTATGTTCATTCCAAGGAGGTATAGATTCTTCAGCGTATGCCATTACCAAAGGAGGGATCAAGTTATTCACTGCATCAGTTTCTAATGAGTTCAGTAAGAAAGGTATCAGAGTCAATTGTATTGCTCCAGGGTATATTTCCACCAATATGACCGAAGTATTCGATCCTGAATTCTCTGATGGTCTTATCAACAGAATTCCCATGGGGAGATGGGGGAATGAAAAGGATTTCCAAGGTCCTGCAGTATTCCTTGCATCTGACGCCTCAGGTTATATTACAGGAGAAACCTTAGTTGTAGATGGAGGATGGATGAATTTTTAGAAATATGATTTTTAGAAATATGATTTTTTTTTTCAACTATCGACATGTTACTATATACCACCAGCTTCTCTATACCATCTAATACCTCTATCAAAGCTAATAACACATAACCCATTATTACTTCCACCTCCTAAACCTCCTCTAATTCCCTTTTTAATGAATTGAACTCCAGAGGCAATTGAACTATCATGTTCATCGGCATTAAAATCTTGGAAATCAGTCAATGATAAGTTTATAGTGGCTTCTCTTTCTTTGTTTTCCAAATTCCAGATTCTAATACATTTATCAAATCCACAAGATGCAAGGAATTTCCCTTCATCATCAAAACTTAATCCCATAATCCATCCATCATGAGCAAATCCTCCAATGGTGGTGTTAGTAGAATGTGAAGGTTTGGTTAAAGCTCCAATATTTTCTCCATATTTAACATCATATAAATTGATACTACCGGCATTTTGATTATCTCTAGCAACTACTAATATCGAACCTCCAGGTGAAAATTTCACAACTCTAGGGACGGAATTTGATGTACCAGAAATCAAATCTGTTGAATGGAAAGTATATATGGCTTTAAGATCTAGTAAATGATACAACATAACATCTCCGTTTGTATAACCAATGGATAATTTCTTGTCAATACTAACATCAATGGAAATTGGGAAATTACTCTCGGTAGGTATGAGCTTATTGAACTCTGTAAATTCTATATCTTTCCCATTAGGTGAAATGGTCATATTCCAAAGGGTTATTTCTCCTGTGATTGATGTGGTTATTAACAAATCTTGTTCTGATTCGGGATCTTTGTAGAATATAGGACACCAATAAGTACCTTTGAATTCAGTTACTTCAGTTAAAGTGGTGATATCGTCGTTAATGAACGATTGAATCTTGATAGTTCCATTGAAACATCCATATCCTACCACCACCACCTTCACATGACTATCAGGGATGATGTTTTCAAAGATATTGACATGATGTATCCCACTACCATCTACCATTTTAGATACAACATGTTCCTTTGGATCATCAACTTCTTCCATCTTATTATCCCAGAATTTCGAGTACCCATCTCCAGAAACAGTTATGGTGTACTTGTCGGATATGGATAAGTCAAGTAAGTCGGATGAATGACTATCACCAACGACGTTGGTTGAAATATACTGTTTACCCATAATGCGAACTTTTCTGAGATGGAGATGAAGATGGTAGAGTTGGAGACGTGGGAACCGGGGGAGTGGGAAAGTTTGAGTTCTTATTGGGTGGATTGGGAGCTTAGGTGGTGTTTCTTGGCTCTGATACTTTCATGGAGACGGTGGTGTAAATGATGGGACGTGATAGTCTGGGTTTGATGAGGTATCAACAGGTTGATGATCATAGGGGATCCTTTGGGTGTCTATTTGGAAGTTTGTTGACTGATATACGGAGCCTTACTGCCTTTTCTATTGTATTCTATAGATATTGTTCCTAGTTCTAGCCCTCTCTGGCACCAATTAAATTTTCTGATTTATTTTGTCAAATTTGTAGATTTCACAAACCTACTTTGACCCCATCCCCACTGCACTCTTCAAGCAGCCTGCTCATATCCATTTCTAAATTCATCATATATTTACTCTAACAATGACACAAAACCAAACTATTTATATATTTGTGTTTGACCAAGAAATCCACAAATGGTTAATTCCTTCAGATCGATCAAAACCTATTTTTCAAGGTACTTTCATCGTCATGGTGATGACTCTCCTGAATCCTCCTCTGGGTTCCCTGAGTCACCTCCTGAATCTTCTCCTGAGTCTTTAAGACAGTCCGCCGCTGATCTGGAGTTTGCTCCTTCCACTTATGATCCCAAAATTCGAAAAAGAGATAAGGTCAGAGCATTCTTCAGGTACTACACTGGAAGAATCAAAGTAGAGGAAGAGGTTATCGAATTGCCTGAGATGCTTACGTTAGATCCTTTTGCTCCTCATAACAAACAGTTCATTGAACAAATAGAAACTCCCCAGAAAGATTCGAAAACTATCCTTTTAGATTCCCTTGCACCAGTGTTATCTATTCAGCCAGAAAGTCCCAAGTTTGGTAACTTGGATATCAGTGACTTCGATAATAAGGAGAACTTCAACAGGGAGAACTTCAATAGAGAGAACTTCAACATGGACAACTTCAACAAGGACAACTTCAACAAAGAAAACTTCAACAAGGACAACTTCAACAAGGACAACTTCGAATACAGATATGATCATTCCTATGACATTGTTGAACCTCCAGAATTATTTCCAAAAGAGAAACATGCTAAATGGGAAAGAAGTCAGATGCTCAGACACACAGCTTCTAAAACTTCATTAAGAAGAAAATCCGTCATTTTTCAAGATCCTATTGATGATAGTCAATTATCTGTGGATTTAAACTCTCCAATAATGGGGAATGTTTCCCAATTCTTCAAAAGTGTTAGTAGTCTTTTCAATAGTCCCACCAAACTGGAAATCACTACCGACATTAATAATGAAGTGGTTTTAGCCAAATTCCCTGAATCTCCAATGAGTGCCCGAAAAGCTTTTGAATCTCACACAAAAGAATCTACTATCGACATGGCAAAGTTACGAGCTGAATCAGTTGATATCCTCCAACAGATCAAACAAGGTCAATCAGAAACTTACAAGAGCTTATTCCATCCAACTGATGATATTCCCACCTTGACTCAACTGTTGGATCCTAATGACCTGCAATTGAGTCAATCTTTTGTTTTCTAGACGTTTATAGCTATTATATTGAATCGCTTCTCTATGCGTGAGGACTGTGGTTTGAGTGGAACGTACTGTAGTGATTAGAGTGGAGCTCACTACCGTAGTGACACATGGCAAACATGCAATAGCTCAAGTCATACCAGCGTCATCCTCTTCGTAGTGCCACTTTCCTCAACATCTCTGCCACTCCCTCAGCATCTCTGCCACTTCCCTCAACATCTCTGCCTAATCAAACCTTCGCACTGTGGAAAAATCAGCGATGTTTGATTTTGTTTCAACCATAAAGAACCAGTCGATATTCACTAATTATTTGGATAAAATAATCCCCGATGGCGAAAGAATAAACCCAGCATCAAATAAACTTGTAATCGTCAAAAACCGTGATGTTTTTTACGCCGTAGAGAATATTATAAGGTGTTGTACAATAAATTCTCAAACCAAGAACTATAGAATCTTAAACACCGTCAATTTCGCTATTGAAGAGATCAATGGTAGTCCGCAAGGAACTTACCTTTATGCCACTGATTTCAAGAACTTGATAGTGTGTGAAATCCCCGATAAGTTATATGCCAAAGAAAATAAAATCATCACCAGTAGTTATAAGTTCAATATCATTGGAACCATTAAAAAGGTCATATGGTGTAGTTTACATCGAGGTTTAGTGGTATTGAGTAATGATAACGTCGTAAGGATGTATAAATTCGAAAACCCTAACCCTATATTAACAGTTGACTTGAATGACCAAGTGAAAGAATCAGTGACATCGATTTCCTTTGGTTCTAATGATAATTTGATCGGTTCCATGACTTTATATATCACCACTTCATCCAAGGTTTATGCTATTTATCCATTTTTACCTGAAGATATCGATACTGATGTAGAGTCCATAGACTTGGCTATTAAAGAGACTAACGAATTATTGAAATATGTAAGTTCTCTTTATGAAAGAGATGATTTGATTAAATCCATTGAAGACCAATTAAACTTACTCAAATTCATGAAAGATGAAGGCAAAGTGAAGTCAAATTTGAATAAACCTTGTGTTCAAGGACCTTTGATTGATCTTGAAATGAAGATTAATGATATTTCCCTTATTGGGTCCAATAAAAATGTTTCTATGTTGGCTGTGGTAGGTAATGAAGATACTACCATTAAATACTTATCACAATTGAAACCTTTAGTGATGAAATTCGAAAATTCATCATCTTTAGTTTCTCATATCTATGGCAATGCAATAATAACCAAAGATGTTCATGAACATTATGAAAAACCATCACAAGGTTTCGGATATATAGATGATTCCGAAAGTGATGATGAAGAAGAAGAGTTCCATTTCTGGAAGAATAATTTCATCTCCATAGATTTATTGACTACTGATATTTTGAATGAAACCATTAAAGATCCTAAAATCATCTTAACTGATAAATTATTGATCAAAGGTTCTAATGGAAGTGTTATTGTGTCCAATGATTGGATAAAGATGTTCTATAATTATTTAAGTTACGACATTGTCAATTGTTATCAGTTCATCACACAAACGGAATCAATAGCATTGATCTCTGATGATATTACATTCACAGGTGATTATGTTATCACTATAAATAACGATAAACCTGAACTTAACAAAATATCCGAACCAGAAATCATCAATGACAAATTGATACTCAAAGACACTGTGATTGAAGTTAAGAATGATAGACCTCAAGATACTTTAATTGAGCAAATTGAAGCTATGACCAAATCTTTAACCAATATCAACATTGACACCATCAATGATAAAGATGATGATTTATCATTATT
Source organism: Yamadazyma jaroonii (assembly GCA_943733655.1). NCBI lineage: Eukaryota > Fungi > Ascomycota > Pichiomycetes > Serinales > Debaryomycetaceae > Yamadazyma > Yamadazyma jaroonii. The sequence goes on from CALSDN010000022.1 coordinate 59,607, forward strand.
AAAGAAAGTCAATTCATTCTCAGTTGATTCTATCAAAAAAATTGTACAATATAGTAAAATCTTAATTACCTTGAATTATAAGGTAACTAATGAAATCAAAGAACTCACTAATCAAGTTCATCTTCTTGAAGATATAAAAGTTATTGAAATCAGTGATGAAAAGCTTAAGAAACTTGATACTCTTAAGAGTCGTCAAAAAGATTTGAGTGTAAGGTTGAAGAAATTACATAGTAAATTAACCAATAAGATTGAAGAGATCAAAATCCAAAAAAATGTCCCATTATCCAATACTGAACAAGCATGGGTTCAAGAAATTGAAGTTTTGACGAAGAACGACCCTTCAAAGAATATCAAAGATTTGGAAAATCAAGTAAATTTGATCAAATCCAAATTTAATCAACGTTTGGAGAGTAAAATATCCGTCAAAGAATTGGCATTATTGAAAAATATCTTCAAAGATCAATCTGACCGTTTAAACGGTTTAAAAAATTCATTTGAATCTTTGATTTCAGATGTTAATGCATAATATATATATTACATAGTTAAGTATACTTTTCCCCATTAAATTTTGCAACTTTAAGTTTCAACCCATCATAAAATCTATCATTAAACGTCTTCAACACTTTCTCCATGGAATCTACAGATTTGAATTTGATGGTAATAACCTTATCGTTTTCAAAAAATGCTATCTTTAAGATATCTTCTATTTTATGTTTGGAACATTCTTGGTATAAATCTTCTTCGATATCTTTCTTTAAATCTTCATTCAATTCTTCTTTTCTAAACATATTCTCTATAACAACGATCTTGGAAAAGATCTTGGCTTTAGCACTATCCTTTTGTTGTTTAAAATCAGCAGGTTCGATCTTTACTTTCAGTCCTTTGATTTCAGTTCCATCTAACATTTGGATGGATAAGGAAACCGATGATTGGTTTTCAAATATCACAAGTCCTTCATTCTTGAATACTCCTTTGTCATTATAATATAATTTCACCCTAGAATCACCAGTCTTATCCTTTAGTATAGTTCCATACTTACCAAATATTTCCACCATTTCTTCTTCTGTGATATCATTAGGTAATCCGGTGATGAAAACACTAGTATTTCTGTTTTTGAATTCATTTATACGATTCTTGATCTCTTCGAGCTTCTGTTTCTTGATTCGTTTGATCTCTTCTTTGTTAGCTTCTTCTTCGATTTCCTCATCGTTTAAAACATGCTTTCCTATTTTAATCCATTTTTCAAGGATGTTGTTGAACTGATACTCTCCAGTAGTGTCAGTTAGTATCCATTGATTGGCTTCTTTATCAAAAGATATCCTTGAATCCAAAGTCTTGAGTATCAGGGGATCTTTCTTGTATTGTGCTATTGGAGGTGGTTTTGGGAAAGACATAGATTGAGAAGTTTCGCGATGCATCGATAAGAGAATTTGAGGTTGAAGACTGTGGAGGTGTAATTACCCTAGAGACCCCAACATACACGGAGGTTGAATATACACTGGACTAAAATACACTGTACTAAAATACACAGAACCAACATGTACAGAACCAAAATACACAGAGTCAATTACTTCCTCAATAAATAATATATTAACACTAATCTGTTCTTAAAGAATCATATTTCAATACAGAATTCAATAACACTTGGAACCCTTCATGACATTGTTCAGGACTTGAATATTCTGCAGGATTATGACTGATTCCGTTTTTAGAAGGAATAAAGATCATGGTGGTTGGAACTTTAGTAGCAGTAGCACAAGAATCATGACCAGGACCTGAAATGATATCCATGATCTTATCTTCACCAAATAATTCACTAGCTGAACTTCTAACACATTCGATACATTTTTTATCAAATCTGGTGTTTTCGAAAGTAATCAATTCTTCGAATACCACAGTTGTGTTTTTACCTAAATCACCAGCAATTTTAGTAAATTCAGCTTCATATTCTTTCTTAATGGCATATAAAGATTCATCAGCAGTACTTCTAACATCAGCAATGAAAACAACTTCTTCAGGAACGACATTGGCAACATTAGGTAAACATTCAATTGAACCAACAGAAAATAATCCTGAATGTTTCTTAGCAATTTCATTACCTTTAACGATCATAGCTGAAGCTGCTAATAATGCATCTGAACGAGATTTGAAAGGAGTTGATCCCGTATGGACAGCCAAACCTTTAACTCTAACATTAGTCCAACTGTATGCTTGAACACCATTAACAACTCCAATTTTCTTTTCATTTTCTTCTAAAATTGGACCTTGTTCAATATGAATTTCAAAATGGGCTTTGATAGGATTAGCTTTATAACTAACTTCAGTTTCTCCTTTATAACCAATTCTTTCTAATTCTTCTAATACAGTAACAGGTTTTTTATCAGTTATGGATTTTAAATTGTAAACTTCTTCTTTATCGATAACCTCAGCCCAAACTGATGATGACATTAAAGATTTTGGAAATCTAGCTCCTTCTTCATTGGTCCAATCGATAACAGCAATTGGATAATTTGGAACAAAATCATTATCTTTCATAGTTCTTATGACTTCTAAACCTCCTAAAACACCTAAAATACCATCATATCTTCCACCAGTGGGTTGAGTATCTAAATGTGAACCAATTGCTAATGGTAAACCTTCATTTTTACCAGGATAAACGGCAAAAATATTCCCCATGGCATCAATTGTCACTTTACATCCTAAAGATTTAACTTCTTCAACAAACCAATCTCTTACTTTCTTATCTTCATCACTAAGAGCTAATCTACAAACACCAGTTTCGGTTTCACCAGGTCCCCAAACTCCTTTTGCTCCCCATTTAGCTGTTTCATGGATTGTGTCAATATATCTGTTTTCTTTGATCTTTAAGTGTTTAAACATTTCGTTGGTGAATTGTAAATGGTGGATTTTAGGTGGTATTTAAATGAGTTACTGATAAGATTTTATCATTTTCGCTTTTATCCACATCGAGTAATAGTACTCGGAATTGGCATTTCGACATTCAAGACAGTTTCCCAATTCAGGGAAAGATTTGACATGTCCTATTGATAGGGGAAGGTAGTTGTACAGTTCTAGGATTGACAATTCGACTCTTAGGGGAAGTATTAAGGTATGAGTTTACTTATAGATAACAGGATAATGCGCCGCATAAATAAGGATAAGTTATCCGATTGATGTATTTTCTGATCTTAACCATTGATAAGATACCGGATAAATCACCAACCCGGATAATTGTAGTTTGAAATGACAACTCTGACTAGGACCGTCAGTACATTTCTAAGGTCAAGGAAGGCAGTTAAATGCCTTGGATAAGATTTGTTAGAATTATGAAGGCCAAATGTGGAGTCGTAGTGGTGGAGTCGTAGTAGTGGAGTTGTAGTGTGTAGTAGTGGAGTTTTATAATTCAAAATGGAGTCAGGGAGTCTAAATTCCAAATCATATTCAAAACTTGCATAAACCTCAACGGTTTGACCTTCCAAATGCAGAAACTGATTTCTTCCTAAAGCCCTTTTAAACTTTAAAACATTTCAAACTACTTCATTGAACCCCCAATACTCTTAAGTTCACTCAAACTCTGCCCAGACTAGTCAATACCTCTCGCATCGTCCTGGTCCGTTCTCCACTAATAAGATGTTAGAAATGCGAATCGGAAAGTTATCAATAATGTTAAGATCAAGATCATTCAACACTACCACCATAAGATTATTTAGTGGATCCATAAGGGTTTTCAAGTTCACTCCTGAACAAATGCCATCACCTCCAAAGTTACCAAAGGATCAACAAGAAGAATTCGAAAGATTACAGAAAATTGCAAACTCTCAAGCAGCTATTGATGACTATAACAATAAAATGGCAGGAAATGGTATAAATACCAGCGGTAACAACTATGGAGAAACCAAAACTGATATCGGTGGGTTTTCAACCAGCTACTTAAAGACCATTCCAGAGTTCGAAGGTGATGTTAATCCTAAAACAGGTGAAAAAGGCGGTCCAAAACAAGATCCTTTGAAATTTAATGATTGGTCATTTAACGGAAGAGTAACTGATTTCTAGAACTTCTTTTATTATAGAGTTAATGTTAATGTATATATGGTATTATTCGTGTGTTATAGGTGTCTGATGATTTCTCATTCTCATCGCATGGACTTTGATCCACTTTCGTTATTTACTCCCATAGTAAGGGAAATACCCACAGAATCCCCTTCCAACACATTCATTAGTAAAGATTCTGTGGAAGAACAAGTGGTGGAAGTCTTTGAAGATGAAGATCATTTGACTCCATTGCATATCCTTGATTTCCCCTTACTTCAACTCAAACCTCCATTTGAAGTTCTTTTAGTTCTTCTAAGATTAATATCATTAAATGAAGTTTGGAACTTTCAACAAGATGAAGAAGATAGAGAAGATCCGTTGGTAGTATTCCAAGACAAGAAAATTCCTTTAGAGATTGTTTATATAAGTATTGAATGGTTTAAGGTGTACTGTACTCGATTGGATTCGGTGATAAAACTTAGTTGTGTGCCCAAATTGGCATTTGCATTGAAGAAAACCAATGATTATAATGATTACTTAACCAGAATCATATCCAGTGACCTTGGATGGTTGAATGACGAACAAATAGCCATAATTCATAAAGAAACCAGTTTAAGAATATCGGAGAATTGTGGTAGAACGGCTCAACCTGAATTGATAAGGAAGATTAAATTGCATAATATGGAGAAACTTGGTAAAGAGTATATCAAATTGAAAGAACCAGCGTTAACCAGTGATAATTTGGGTTTGAAAACCTGGGGGTCATCTTTAATACTTAGTCAAAGACTTATTAATGATCATGAATTGAAAGAACCAATCTTAGAATTAGGTTCAGGTACTGGACTTATCGGTATAATATTATCATGTCTCAAGTTCGAAGTATACTTAACTGATTTACCTGACATTGTACCTAATCTTAAAGAAAACATGATCATCAATGACTGTTCAGGTATAATTGATGAACTCGATTGGAAGAATTGTGAACCATTCCTTAAGAAATATCCTGTGGATTTCAATACTATCATTTTAAGTGATCCTATTTATTCTCCAGATCACCCCCAATTGATTTATGAAGTGTTGAATCGTTTATGTAAACCTACCACAGAGATTTTAATTCAAATACCATTACGAAGAAATTATGAAGATATAAGAAGTAAATTATGGGATCTATTAAATAAGAAATATCGGGAAGTCTATAGCGATATCGAAAGGGGATCAGACGAATTTGGTGATACAACCTATTGTTTCAAGAAATTCGTTCCTTTATAAATAATCTTTTAATAATCTAATTCTATCGGTAGCATTTTTCAAGAATTCATCATCTTTACAAACAGCAAATCTAATACAATTTTCTAATCCATGACCAACTCTTGCATCTGGGTGTAAGAATTCAGTTGGTGGTATACCCACAACACCAAATTCGTTGATTAACCAATAAGCTAATTTGAAATCATTGGTTTTATTCTTGAAAGAATCGGGGAATGAATAATCTTTTGGAACCTTAACTTTAGATAAATTCACAAGTAAGAAATATCCTCCAGCTGCTGTAGTATAAGGTAAACCTAATTCATCGAACACTGAAGTGAAAATTTCATATTTCTTTAAATACTGTTGTCTGGTGACTTCAAAATAATTGTTTTCTTCAGCTTTAACAAAAGCTTCACTAACAGCTTGTTGTAAAGGAGCAGGAGTTGAAAAACAAATTCTTGTATGAGCAGCAATAACATATTTGATGAGTTCTTTAGCACCAATGACCCAACCAACTCTCCAACCGGTGGCAGCAAATGATTTACCTGCAGATCCAACAGTTAAAACTCTTTCTTTCAATTCAGGTAAATTCTTTAAAGTTGAAAATCTTGGGAATTTATCTTCAAAATATAAATTTTCATAAACTTCATCACTAACAATGATTAAATTATGTTTAATAGCCAATTCACCAATCTTAGTTAATTCTTCTTCATTATAAACTTTACCAATTGGATTATGAGGAGTATTAACAACGATTAATTTGGTTTTATCGGTGATGGTTTTCTCTAATTGTTCAAAATTAACTTTCCAATCATCACCAGTAACATTTTCACTACTAAAATTGGTAGGGAATTCAAATTCTACATATTTAACTTTAGCACCTGTCATTTCAATATTTGGAATATATTGATCAAAAAATGGTTGGAAAACAATCACTTCATCTCCTGGAGTTAAAAATCCAAAAAATACCGATAACATTCCTTCATTAGCACCAGTAGTGATTGAAATTTGATCAGTAGTAATATCGTAACCAAAATCTTTAGAATATTTTTGTTTTAAACTAGCTAATAAATTCCCATTACCTTTTGCTGGAGCATATTGATTGAATTGAGGTTTTGAAATAGCATCAGCAACTGATTCTAAAGCAAAATCTGGTGGATTATATGAGAAGAAACCTTGTCCCAAATTATAAATTGGTCTATCGGGATTGTTTACCGAAGCATCATGAGCAGCTTCATTGATTAAACTCCAAATATCTTTCTCACCTTCTTCTTTATGGAAATATGGATTATGTAAACTGGCAGCTTTTGAAGTCATTTTTCTAGTGAATGTATTACTTATTATTCTATTATTTCTAAAAAGTCGAATTGTGGTAAATAGCATAAACTGTCAATCGATTGGACTGTTCTGACTAACCCTCAAAACTGTGGAATCAAATCCCATCCCTCCGAGTCACATGATTTACTGATAAGGAAAAGTGCGTACACAGTTTTGGAGAGCTAGGAGACAGACTGGAGACAGAGCTAGGAGACGGACTTTGAGACAGAGCAGAAGACATACTCCGAGACATATTCTGAGACAGTCTGGAGACACAGACTGGAGACAGAGCTAGGAGACAGACTTCGAGACAGTCTGGAGACAGAGCTAGGAGACAGACTTTGAGACAGACTGGAGACAGAGCTGGAGACAGAGCTGGAGACAGAGCTGGAGACAGAGCTGGAGACAGAGCTGGAGACAGAGCTGGAGACAGAGCTGGA
>CALSDN010000023.1:0-72491 GCA_943733655.1 Yamadazyma jaroonii
TTCTTCACAATGGATATAGTTTTACATTTCCTCAAATAAGCATCATCCAGCTCACCTTCAATACGAGGAGGTGGATGTGACCAAATATCTTCGTATTTCTTATCAAGCTGTCTAAACTTCGAGTCAAGCCAAAGATCTTCAATTTTTCTTGTCCATAAGGGTGTAAACTTATTCAAATATTCAAGAAACTGACTCAGGGATCCCAGAGGTGATGATCCAGACAGTGCTTGAGAGCTAGCTCTTGGTTGTGAACCACCTGGTGTAGTGGGGGTGAAGTTACTCCTGGGAATGACTAGTAGTTCATATGGTATTGAAAAATAGACTCTATAAGATCCCTTCCAATTCATGAGTTTATTCACTTCCTCGATAGATGTTCTTTCGTCCTCCAGTAACCGAACAAATTCACCTCTTTCATTTGGAGCGAACCTACCTTGTCTAATGGTCAAGCTATCAGCATTCAATATAGATTCTTTTATAGACTGTTGAAAACTTTCCATCATTCCACAATAAAAACAAGAAATATTCTTGTGGATGTATTTTTTTTCTTATACCACAAACGAAGAACAAAGAAAAAAAAATAATTTCTAAGGTCGTAAATATTTACGAAGTGCATGAACTTGCATGAACATACCTGTCTAACGATTCGTTGGTACTCCAAACTCTAAGGCGCAGAAATTAGGAAAATGAAGGGGATAGTCCGTGTTGGAACAAAGGTATTAAAGGTACGAAGTATCGTAAGCCATAGAGTATGTTGGTTAAATTGAAGAAATTTGATTTGGATTGAAATGGATGATTTTTTGATTGAGGCGTGAATTGAGTTGTGCCCTTCTTTGTAAGCTTTTCCTTTCTTTGTAAGATTTTCCCTTGCGTAAGTAGTTCCCTTAATTCTGTGTTTTGACCCTTATTTATAGCCTTATTTCTGTATCTCTTATTCTAGCAATGTATTCAAGTTCCTGGAACAAACAGACAATCATACAAATTGTCTCGTAAAGTTTTGAAGTTTCAAATGATAAATGGGGTGGAAGCACGTATTGTTAGTTGGAGTTCAACAGTCAAAAGACTTTGAAAACTATCATTAACCATTTAACTCACATGACTAATAGCGTGAAATTTGTCACGTGACTCGCTATTTAAGAAATGTTCGCGATAAGATAAAATCATGGGCAAACCAAAAGTATGTATTAAATCATCACCCATTCATTCCTGTCATACTAACCAATTCAGTACATTTTACTTGTCAGACATGGAGAGTCTGAAGGAAATCTCGATAAAACCGTCAACTCCGTCACAGCCAACCATCTCATCCCTTTAACATCCACTGGTCATAAACAAGCTCAAGATGCTGGGAAAGTTCTAAGACAATTCCTTAACCAAGATATTCTTCAATGTAGCAAAGGCCAAAAGAAACAATCGATCCTTTTTTACACATCGCCATATAAACGAGCTCGTCAAACATGTGACAATATTATTGATGGGATCAAAGATGTTGATGGGGTTGAGTATAGCGTTAAGGAAGAACCTCGAATGAGAGAACAAGATTTTGGGAACTTTCAAAGTACTACGGAGGAAATGGAAAAGATTTGGGAAGAGAGAGCCCACTATGGACATTTCTTCTTCAGAATTCCCCATGGGGAAAGTGCAGCCGATGTGTACGATAGAATTTCAAGTTTTAATGAGAGTTTATTCCGACAATTTCAAAATCCTGACTTCCCTAATATCTTAGTATTAGTAACTCATGGTATATGGGCCAGGGTATTTCTTATGAAATGGTTTCGATGGACTTATGAAGAATTTGAGACCCTTAGAAATATTCCTCATTGTCATTTCCTTATCATGAAACGTGATGATAAGCAGTATACGTTAAAGACTCCCTTAAAAACTTGGGACGATTTTGATGATGATGAGATTGAGAATAATAAGGATATTGATAAGGAGATAAGGGATGAGATAAATTTTAACTCCGCTTTCCAATTGAAATCGAATTTGAATGATTTGGATATTCAAAGTATTATCCAAGCACAGAAAAAGGCTATTAAGAACACGAAGAAGGATTCTTTGATCAAGAAAGCTTTTGAGAAGGTGAAAGGAGATAAGTTTGAGTATGGAAATCAGAGTCAGATCAATAGTAGTGAGTCTTTGGGTAAATAGATTAGATTAATATACAGTTTGGATGAGAAGGGTTTTTTAGAGATGTGCCAAAGGGAGGCCTATTCTCTCAGGGGATTTGGTTCTGAGGAGGTTACTCTCAGGGAGGTCTGTGCTCTTGAGGAGATATATTCTCTTAGGGGGCTCAGGTCTCCTAGGAAGTTATAAGGAAGTCTATGCTCTTAGGAAAATCCTTACTTTTGAACACCCTTAGGAGATTCTCCTAAAAAGCTTCAAACCCTTAACCTTGGTGGTGTGAGGAAAGTGGTCCGATGGCCTGGTGTACCGATGTTTCTGTTTCTGTATCTACCTTTATCATCTCCAATAACACAATACCTTCATAATGTCATTCTCCACCTACTACTCCATCACCAGGTCATCACCATGCCATCTCTCCTTGGATTTTCACCCTCTTGTCATCACCTCTCAAATGTACGGATTAACGGAATCACATGACGCCGGATCAATGGAATCACATGACGTCGGAAGATGGTGGACCTTTTAAGCGCAGATTTCGCACCTCCAACTTTCCAACTCAAATCAATTCACTTCACCATGGCTAGACAATTCTTCGTTGGTGGTAACTTTAAAATGAACGGTACCAAAGATTCCGTAACTAAAATCATCGAAGGTTTAAATTCTGCTGATTTACCTTCAAATGTTCAAGTTGTTATTGCTCCTCCAGCTCCTTATCTCGGTTTAGCTGTTGAAGTTAACAAACAATCAACTGTTGCTATTTCTGCTCAAAATGTTTACGACAAAGCTTCAGGTGCTTATACTGGAGAAATCTCAGCCAATCAAGTTTTAGATTTAGGTGCCACTTGGACTTTAACTGGTCATTCAGAAAGAAGAACTTTAATCAAAGAATCTGATGAATTCATTGCTGAAAAGACTAAATTCGCCATTGAACAAGGTTTATCAGTTATTTTATGTATTGGTGAAACTTTAGAAGAAAGAAAAGCCGGTATTACTTTAGATGTTTGTGCTAGACAATTAGATGCTGTTTCCAAGATCATTTCTGATTGGTCTAAAATCGTTGTTGCTTATGAACCTGTTTGGGCCATTGGTACTGGATTAGCTGCTACTCCTGAAGATGCTCAAGAAACCCATAAAGGTATTAGAGCTCACTTAGCTAAAACCATTGGTGAACAATCTGAAACTGTTCAAATCTTATACGGTGGTTCAGTTAATGGTAAGAATGCTCCTGAATTCAAGGATAAAGTTGATGTTGATGGATTCTTGGTTGGTGGTGCTTCATTAAAACCAGAATTCGTTGATATTATCAGATCTAGATTATAGGCGTGTTATGTATATCGACTCTGTCACGTGACTTTTGACTCTGGAACTGTTTGCTTGACCCTGAGACTACTTATCCAGTAGTTCTAACTCTTTGCTACTCATCCAGTAGTTCTAACTCTTTGCTACTCATCCAGTAGTTCTAACTCCTTAGCACCCAGTCAGTAGTTCTGGCACTCCCAGCACCCTTAACTGGCATTTCTCTGGACGATGCTAATAATCTCTTCCTCACTATATCCTCCTTCCTTAATATCCCCAAATATCCCCTGTAGCTGTTGCTCGTAGCCCGGCTTATTTATCGACACGTCGGTCTCGATCAAGAACTTATCACCCACAACTTCCAAAAGTCCTTCAAGGTCCTTGCTTCCATTGATGTAGTGAGAGAAGGAGAAGTATACTTGGCTGAAAGTTTTGATCCATAGCTTGGCCTGATCGCGGGACCCACTGAAAGAATGGAGGATGATCTTTGGGAGGTCGTAGTCTTTCATGATATCGAACACCGCACCATGGGCTTTGACACAATGGATGGATACTGGAAGTTGAAGTTCTTGGGCGAGCGATAGCTGGATACGGAAGATAGCTTCCTGGTGGGCCATGGAGGTTCTGCTGGGAGATAGGCCGGTACTGGGACCTTGGCCTAGGAACCCATTGTTGGGGATTTTGAAAAGTTTATCAAGTCCGATTTCTCCTATACCTGCTGTGTGGGTGGTAGCGTCATTGGTATCTGCTGTACTAAGCACCGTACTGGGGGTAGTAGGGCTTGTGTCATTGGGAGTATGGTTGCCCTGTGCCAATTTTCTAACCTTCTTCATATACTCTCTAACATCTATTGGTTCTGGTAATACCGCCAAAAGCTCGGGCGACGGTGGGGGAACTAACACATCGTGGTAATGACTCTTCTTATCACCACCAAACCCAAACAAATGACTAAACCACGGATGGATCCCATAGTATGGGAAGATATACTGCTTACCAGCCAATTGGCTAACAAACTCTAGATCGATGTGATTCGTCGACATAAGCCGGAAAAAACCGGCATTCAACTCCAACTTATCCCAATGTACTTGTAGTTCATCCACATCTTGCTGGGTGACATCAATACTGAGATGACAGTGGGTATCGTGGATGTTCTTTAGAAGATAATGGTAATCCATGTAAAATGTCACATAATGTCGTTTCATGTCGGAGAAAATGAGAAATGTCACACAATGTCGCAACATGTCTCAATAGGGTTAAGATAATGTCACCTAATGTCGCAACGTGTCGCATGGAATGTTATTGCTAAAAATCGCATTCAACCAAAGGTACCGCCAGATGGTGCCAGCTAAACCGTTTAGCGCGGGGGGAAATGTTCAGTACTAATTGCTTCGGTGGAAGTGCGGTACCACCTGCGGCTATCAAAAACATCTGCGCACTTTAACACTCAAAATTTTAGCAATGACAGTAATCATTGGATCTTTGTATGTATATCACCTAGAAACCTGGTTTTAACGGCACTACCCAACAATTCAATCCCATAAATTCACCATTGACACTTTTCCCCATGGAAAACCCTCGTTTTCAACCGCTAAAATCAACCTCATACTAACTACCCAGGTTTTTACCCTATACTGTACAATTTGAAGTTGGGCCCCAGGATTCCATCCCTGTGGACGAAGCAGTTCCACCACAATCACATCTTCGTAAGAGGTCCAGTGGTACGGGGGTCAGACCTATGCCCATCAGACAAAGCTCAATCTTGCCATCATTGAGCATTGCTAATTCTCATCAACAATCACCTACATCCACCCCCAAACCCCATGAATTCAGAAGACGGTCGTCGGCCCATGAAGGGGGCCAATCAGTGGAAGATTTCTTCCTCAAGAGAATTGACGAAGAGAATAATAAAGAAGTGGGAGAGATCTTTGCTGAGAACCTTAAGGAGAAGCTTCTACCACAATATATCCAACCCAAGTCCAAAATCAACGTCAAGGATGGTTCTGTGGTCGACTTAAAGAAAGTTAATGATGATCTCGGGTTACCGGCATTAAAAATCTCCCGATCGGACGTAAATTTATCGTCATTTGCTCCAACTCCGGTGAATTCAAGAGCTTTGGCTTCATTAAATCGATCCGGTGGGTTGATGTCTTTGAGTAACAACAGTTCCCAATCGTTAATAGACCCTATAACTGAAGAAGAACCCATGGATGCTTATGATAGTGATACTAATGACTGGGATAATGACTTTAATGATATGATAAATCCTCGTACGGTGAAATTGGCCCCATTTGGAGGGTTCTCCAACCCTAAACTTGAAAGTGGAATCCTTTCTCAGTCCAATATCTTTGAAACCAGTCCATGGAAGGTATTATTTGCAGCCACAGGTAATGGATCATTGATTAAAGCCGTCAAGACAGCGGCTGAAAATGATATGATTAGGAAGAGGAAATGGGTGGGAACTTTAGCTATGCCTACTGATGAGGTTCCACAAAGAGTTATCAACGATATCTCCAAAACTTTAAGTGAGGATTATTATAGTGAACCAGTATTTCCTAGTGATTCGGTGTTTGCCGGACATTACAAATCATTCTGTAAGCAATTATTATGGCCAACGTTACATTATGAAATCCCCGATAATCCTAAATCCAAAGCTTTTGAAGACCATTCCTGGGGCCATTATAAGGCATTGAACCAATTGATGGCCGATAAGTTGGTGGAAGTTTACCTTAAAGAGAATAAAGACTGTGATGCTGATGATGATGAAAATATCATTTGGATCCATGATTATCATTTATTGTTAGTGCCACAAATGGTTAGAGAGAAATTACCTCACGCGAAGATCGGGTTATTCCTCCATGTATCATTCCCATCATCAGAAGTGTTCCGTTGTTTGGCTCAACGTGAAGCTCTTCTTAAAGGAATGCTTGGAGCTAACGTCATATCTTTTCAAACCGATGAGTATGTTAGACATTTCTTACAAACGTGTTCTCGGTTATTATTGACCGATACCAATGAATACGGTTTGACCTATGATGGAAGGTTTACTATGGTCAACAGTATCCCTGTAGGGATTGATGCCAATGCTTTGGGAGGAGTGGTGGATTCAGATAACGTCAATGACTGGAGACAAAGAATCAGACATCGTTGGAATAATCAAAAATTGATCATGTCACGTGACAAGCTTGATAAATTAAGAGGTATTAAAGAGAAACTTTTAGCCTATGAATTATTCCTTAAGACCAACCCTGAGTTTGTGGATAACACCGTATTGATTCAGATTTGTACTGGAGGTATTAATAACGATGATTATTTCTCCCAAATCATGAGCATCGTTACCCGGATCAATTCCTTAGCAGAGAATATATCCAACTCCTTACCGGTAGTTTTACTTCAACAAGACATTGGCTTTGACCAGTATTTGGCCTTACAAGCAGAAGCTGAGGTGTTTGTGGTATCTTCCATGAGAGAAGGTTTAAATTTGACTTGTCATGAATTCATCATTGCTACCACCGAGAGGAAATCACCATTGATTTTGAGTGAATTCACCGGTTCATCACAAATGCTCGACATCAACGGTAAAGGAGCGTTATTGATAAACCCCTGGGATATGAAACATTTCTCCGAAGTGTTCAAACACCTGTTAACTATGGAACCCGATGAGAAATTACTTCGTTGGAGAAACTGTCACGATGTGGTGGTAAATCAAGATTATAAGTTCTGGATTAAGAATTGTTTATCCACCATCAACGAAGCCTGGGCCATCAATCATACCAGAAATACTCAGAACGTGACGAAGTTCGATAGTTCAATCTTTAAACAGTTCTATAACAATTGTAATAATGGGAAGAAACTTTTCGTGTTCAATTTGGAAACAGCTTCAGCTTTGACCCATTTCGGAGACGGGAAAATTAATGTTTCCGCCACTTCCGCGACTACATCTTCGGTGAAAAACTCCGATATGATTCCTCCTAGTCGATTACATAATCTTTTGAATGATGTTTTATTGAATGACGATAAGAATTTTGTGTTTATATCATCATATTTGAAGAGATCTACTTTGGATACCATGTTTAAACGATTCCCGAAATTTGGCCTTGTGGCTGAAAATGGGGGATATATTAAATTTCCTGGTACCAAGACTTGGTTATCCTTGGTTGATGATAATGAATCCACCACTTGGATTTCTCAAGTTAAACCTTTAGTGGAAGCTAAAGTTGAGAGGTTACCCGGATCGAAGATGGAGATTGAAGATTGTACGATAATATTCAACCCCGGGATTTCATTCACCGAAGATAAACAACGTAGTATTGATTTAATGGGAGATTTGATTCAACATGTCAATGAGTTATTCAGTACTAATGAAGGAGTTCATGCATCATTGATTTGGAATACGGTGATTATTCAACAGAACCAATTGAGTATTAGAGCTTTGAACTTCTTGGTTAATCATTATAACCATCAATCAAGTGATTTTACACCTAAGGAAGTTAATGATTCAGTGGCCAGCACTCCAGTAAAAGAGAAGAAGTTCTTTGATAAGTCGCACCTTACGGGAGTGTTTTTGAGTGGAGGAGCAACGTTGATTGATGAACCGTGTTATGAGTTGGCTAAGGAGTTGTTTGATGATAAGGTGGTGGCTAATGTGTTGACGGTGGCAGCTATAAGTAATGAGACGAAGGCTACGTCGGCAAGGTATGGAGTGGCAGGTAGAAATGAGTTGTTGAGTTTGATTTCGACGAGCTCATCGACCAAAGGGAGATGAGCTTGAGGTCTTTGAGCTTCTGTCCCCTTATTTGACCCTCTGTCCTCTTCTATGGCAGCCACTTAGAGAATCGTATTACTAGATTAGATAGATTAATGTATATTTCCTACCAGAGGTCTAAGATGCTTTTGTTGGAATGCGTTTGGTCGTAGGTGTGATCCCTTTGGTCGTAGGTGGCTCCCTTCGGTCGTAGGTAGTTGTTCCTTTGGTCAATGGCTCCCTTCGGTCGAAGAATGACTCCCTTTAGTCGAAAAATGACTCCCTTCGGTCGTAGGTAGTAACTCCCTTCGGTCATAGGTAGTGAATCTACTGAACATCCTTATAACTCCCCGCCACAACCTCATTATACCCCTCCAACGTCTCAAACAACGCCTTCTCATCCTCCTTACTAAGTTTATCAAATTTATTCCAGTAAAATCCCATAAACTCCTCCTCCGTCACCCCCACAGAATTCTTAGGTCTCTCTACCACCCATAAACTCTCTTTACTACGCTTGTGGGTCTCTCGATCATCTTCCATTCTCAATAATATCTGCTTTTTGGTCAATTGGTTATGAGCACGCTCCTTGGTGTTAACATAAAACATCTCGTCCTCGCTTAAGTCTTCCGTTTTAGGAGGCTGGTGTTTAAGTAACCTCAACCGATCATAGAAACTTTGTTTCCTCTTCTTTATAAGTAACTCCCAAGCTTGAACTACGGGGTCATTAGAGCTAGCATCATCAAGAACAACTTCAGGGTAAGGTAAATTGAGATCAATATTTTCCATCTCTTCTTTCAGTAACATCTCGGAACTTAAGTTCCATTGTTGTTCATACTCTGAAGTATCGATTTTCAACGTCTTGGAGATGTTTCTTAGACTATTAAACACATTATATAAGTTATAATTATTGTGTCCGGGTAACACTTTCAAAAGAATCTGGGGTAAAGCCGATTTTAAGTTATTTATGTAAGGATATGAATAAGCTGAGTCCTTATGAGCAGAAATAGTGAAGGATTCATTGATTAAAACATCTATAAGTTGGAATATGGTGGATTTGGTATTAAGTTCCACATGAATATCATTCAAGATATCTAAGATTGAAGGGAATAAATAATCTTCATTTTCCCAATTCTTAATAGCAAAGTGAGCTGTCTTCTTCAAGCTTTGTACTGAAGGGTTGATACTCCGAAGTAATTGGTTGAACTGGGTGTTTGCTTCAAAGGAATCCATGATAAGTTAGATGTCGCGCACTCGTGAAAAATTTTCACTAAGCAATGGGAAAGACAGGTAAAGGAAAAGGAGGAAAGAACAGAAGAAGAGGGAAGAACGATTCTTCAGCTTTCAAAAGAGAATTAATCTTCAAAGAAGAAGGTCAAGAATATGCTCAAATCACCAAAATGTTAGGTAATGGTAGAATTGAAGTCAGTTGTTTTGATGGTATTAAAAGAATGGGTCACATTAGAGGAAAATTAAGAAAGAAAGTTTGGATGGGACAAGGTGATATTATTTTGGTTTCATTAAGAGATTTCCAAGATGAACAGTGTGATGTTGTGCATAAATATAATTCTGATGAAGCTAGAGCTTTAAAGAATAATGGTGAATTACCAGAAAATGCTAAGATTAATGAAACTGATACATTTGGAGGTGATGAAGATGATGATGTTAACTTTGAGTTTGGAGCTAATGATGATGATGATGAAGAGGAAGAAGAAGATGAGTTAGATATTGATGATATTTAATATATTTATCTAGTAGTTATCGAGCGATAGCGAGAGAGGTGCGACCTTTCTGGCTGTTTATGTTTGTGGTTGGACCATACAGCTAGCTGTTGGACTACCCAAATATCTCTAACCTCTACTGTCAAAACTTGGCCAGTGATGGCAGCCATATTAGTCATATTTCGGAGATTACCCGATTAGACCAGTGCTTCGGATATAGCCCCAATTAGGTAATCTCCGAGTTTTCACCTTTCTTCTCTGAACCCTACACCTGTAGTCTCCAGTGTCTCTTGGATGCCCTTCTACCCTTCTGGGTTCCCTCTTGGCCGCCACACTAGAAAAAAGAGTCGTAGATATCTTATACATAACCTATAGTATAGAGTCCTGGTAACCTACATTACCTACGATCATCATCACTCAACTCAAAACTATCAAACCTTCTCAATCCCACCGTTTCTTCATCCTCTCTAGTCAATTGCATACTTCTTCTCAATGATTGGAATCCCCCAACACCTCCATCCATTGGTCCTAAATCTTTCCCGGTATGGACACCAAACAACTCTCTTTGCTTCCCTTCATTATCCTTACGAGAAATGTTCAATAAGTACACTCCGGAAAAAATGATCAAGAATCCGATCAATAAGGAAATGATGTTAACAGCTGAAGTGGTGTTAAATCCACGGAATAGTATGAATGACGCCACCAAAGTACAAGTGGTGAAAGTAACATAGTACAAGGGGTTAACTATGGAAGTATCAAACTGATCCAAAGCCTTGTTGAAGTAATTCATCTGGGTCAAAATACAGATAACTACCACTATGATGAAAAGATAGGTCGACACGTGACTGAACTGATTATTCCCACCTAAGGTTAATTTTAATGCGATCCCGAATGCTTTGATGGACATAACGGAGATAGACCCAACGGATGAACAGATGGAAATATAGATCATAGGATTGGTATGGCCGTATTGTGGTACGATCTTATAGATCATGAATAGGGAGTAGCACGTGACCACGAAACAATAAAATAAGAATCCTGGACGAGCAGCGTAGCCTAAGATCTCATCGACGGTCTCTACTTCCTTATCTGGGGGAGCATGAAGGACAATGATTACCGAGCCTAGTAAACAGATAGCACAACCCATTTTACCTAAAGTACCCAATTCTTCCTTTAAAAAGATGGCTGCCAACACAGCACCGATGATTACTGACAATGCACCTAAGGGAGTGACTAAAATAGGTGGAGCAAAGGTATAAGCAGCAAAATTAGCAATCTCACCAATAGCCATAGTTATCATACCTGCCCACCAAACGGGGTTTTGTAAGTATTCATGGCCATCCACGGCACCACCGTTTCGGGAGGTGTCCATGAGACCTTTCTTGGTGATGATGAAGGAGGTTCCAATAGCTAACGATGATGAAACAGCTAAAGCTAACCCAATGTATTTATCTTCCATGTTGATGAGAATTTTTCGCGTTGGCTGTGTTGAGGTAGGGGGGGAGAGGGTATGGCTAAATGGCGAGAATTTCTACAGCGAGACCTGGTGGTAGAGAATGAGGGTTTGGACCTACGCGTATGGATCACCTCCTGATGAGATTATTGGGGCAGTTTGGGTTGGATGGGGGTTTTACCGTGTCAGGACATTGTTGTGGTATGGAAGTGGTTGGTTAAGAGGTATGGAGGGTTCAGGTTAACTGGAGGCGTGACAATGGTTGGTGTTGGTAAGAAAGGATTCATGTGAATGTCGTCCTAATGTCGGCGTAATGTCGAGGTGATTCTGGAATGTCGTCGTAATGTCGGCGTAATGTCGAGGTGATTCTGGAATGTCGTCGTAATGTCGCACTCTCTCGCCCTTTTCTCACCCTCGCACTGTCTTCTTTTTGCAGCCATGTCTTTAACACAACTAAGTCTTCGCTATTTCCCTGAACTTCACTTACTTATCACCACCTTGCGTCGCTACTACAGGCTATCCATCACATGGCTTTACGCCCAGCTGTTTTTCATTGAGTCAAAATCCCGGTTTTTCATGTTTGTAAACTTCATTTGTGTCACCTTCACCACCATCAACCTCCAAATGATCTGGTTAGCTTGTCATATGATAACCTTCGCCAGTACATTTCTCCTTATAGGTGAAATACTCCGGTACCATCGATGGAACGATCATTCCTACGAGGTTTCCATTTGTGCTTCCACCTTAACTTACCTTATCGTTACCACCAGACACTATAGGCTCCTCACAGGGACAAAGGACCATCCCATGCCCATCACCGACCTATTACGGTCAGATAATACCTTCCTTTTGGCATTAGCGATGGTGGCCTTAACTTCGGCCCCCAATCCTTTCAAAGTGGTGCCCTTCGCTTCATATTCCCTCCTTAACATGTACATTGCCATGATTGAGGAATTTTTTAGCGACACCTTACCTGCCACCATTTTACGTCCATATGTCGCCATAGTTGAACAGAAAGTATTGGTTTTGTGTACTATGAGTGAATTTGTGTTATTTCCTATATATATGGGCGAATACTTAATCCGTGGACATCTTCATGGGTTGGTGTACTTGCTTATCATGGCCATGAGATTGGAGACATCGGAGAATGTTCGCACCATCGCTCGCTACGTCGCGGAGATGATTACTACCATGCTCGCTATTTTAGGGATCGATGGTAGTAGACTTAGCGAGGATGTCGGTATTTTACTACCACCAGCTCGGCCTAAAAAAGTAAGGGTAGCTTCGTTAAATTTTGAAACCATTGAAGTAATCAATGATTTGAACTAAAGTTCTGTGTCACAATGGCCCTGTCTCACGGACCCACTCTGCGTACAGGGGCCTAATTGGCAAACTCATCCTTAAGATCCTTCAATTTATACCATCCCTCGCTATCTTCCCACGAATCTCTACCTTTCGACATCAATGATCTGACACTTGTTCTGGCCTTATACTTCCAATCTTGACACACAACATCCCCAGCATTGTGTTTCCCTGGTAACTCCCCTAAAGATTCATAAGCTGCCGCTAAATCACTGCAAGCGTCCACAGCTTCGTTCCAAATGCTCTCGTTAGTAGAGAGCTCTGGTCGCGACGACACCGCCCTAAAAGCTTTCTCGTGGCATTCCAATGCGGCCCAGGGTTTTTTCCTCCAAAGCTCCACCCGCGCCACCATTCTCCAGCACCGCGAGTCGGTAGTAATCACCGTAGGTAACACATTACACACCAAGTCAATACATGATTTTTGGTAATGGGTAAGTCTGCCGTCATCGTTAGGGTACTCCGACCCAACCAAGATTTCTATAAGCTTTTCGATCGCGGGGATATCAATTGATCTCTCCCCATCACCTTTAAGACCAATGAGTTCCCTGGTAGCGATAAGCACGTCGTTCCATTCATGGAGCTTCATTGCCACGATAAGGTAATTCTCATAGATTTTCCACGACCCCTTATTGTCACTAGCACTACGAAGAGCTTTCTTTAAGGCATTAAAAGCTGCTGGCACCTTACCGGACTTTAAGAGGGCGGTGGCTAAATTGGACCAGGCGTGCGAATTGGTATCGTCTAGGGCCACACATCGCGAGAAAGCCTCCGCGGCCAATTCGTACTGTTCAGACTCCAATCCACAACATCCGTAGAAGAACCAATTCTCGTAACTTAAAGGGTTCTGCTTCAAACAGTCGTTCATATGTTGGATAGCCAAGTTCAAGTTTTGTGATAACCCTGAAACTGGCGGAGGTGAATAATAGTACTGGGATAATGAAGCTTTGGCACGATAGTATCGACCTATTTCCCAAGCTTTCTGCCACAAAACAGGATCTTGTCTTAAATCCCCAAGAATTGAGATGGCACGAGCATCTTCGGGGTGTTTTTGAATTCTGTCCAAAAGGACTTTTTCCGCCTGAGCCTCGTTATCCACCGCGGCGTAACATAGCGCCACCTCGCACCACATTTCCAACCGTTGATAAATCTCTAAAGCTGACCTTAAAACCCCAATTGACATGTATTTTTCCGCCAACTTTGTGTCCATCAGCCATTGTGGCATTAAGGTCATTTGGTGGATGAATCTTAACCTGGAAGCTGAAGGATGTGATCCATCAGCCCCATCAGCCTCCATAGCTTGAGGCATAATTCTTGATTTGATCTTAATACCAATTTCTTCGATTAAAGAAGTCATTTGAAGGATTCCTCTTTCGATGGTTTTGGCTTTGGTGGTTTCTGAAAGTGATCTTTCCCATAAACTACGAGAAAAAATCAACCAATTGGGTTTAATTGTATTTGTGGTTTCTGGGTTTGTGACATTTGTATTTGTGGCCGCGACATTTTTACTATCCACAAAAAGAATTCTACTTATTAATGCCATTAATTCTTCTTCAACCAATGGATTTTGTGCTGGGGAGGTTTGTCTTAATGTGGTTAACCTCAATAGTAATTGGATATTATCCAAATCATTCAATGGTGGTTGATTGTTAGGATCCAATTGTTTCAAATTTTCAGGAATGTCGTCACTATTGATAGCGATGGGGATTAACCTTTCTGTACCATCATCTTCAATTTCAATTGATGGATTAAATCTGATTCTTTTGGTGTTGGGTTCATCAGGTATTTCGACATTTTCAAGGGATTCAAAATGTGGTCTTTCAAGTAAAACATCAGAATTAAGGTCAAAATCTTCAATATGACCTTCACCACTGTTATCATAGAACTGATCAGGTTTACTTTGAGCAAGCACAATCATATTGGAAGTGAAAAATTGTTGATACTTAGTTCTTTTGGCTCTGGCACCCGTTACCACCAATTGTAAGTCGGAGATAGTACGAGCTTTACCTAATAATGGGATAGTTAAATGTTCAGTTTGGGAATGAATACCGAATCTGGCAGTTTCAAGGTAGAAAATTATTTGTAAGTTTTTTTGTAACACGACATTTTTATCTTGAGATCCACAAAGATGGTTAACCATTTCAGGAACCAATAATAAGGTACAAAGTGAAGTTATGATACTAACAGGTTCAGAAAATAATGATAAATGAACTTGTAAAAGTCTTGATCTCCACCAACAAATACTGGCCACAAATGCATTTTTATTTGTATTTGTGTCATTTGTGTTTGTGTCATTTGTATTTGTGTCATTTATGTTTGTGGCAATTGACACAAAATTCTCAACTTTCTTCAATAACTTTTCAACCTCTAAAACTCCATTATCACTAACTAAGGATGAATCTTCACCGATGTTCATTAACTTTTCAAACATAATACTGGAAATAATGAAAAAAATCGGATCAACCATTAATCCATAAGGCAGTTGTCCTTGTAAAGTTAACAATTTTAAAGCTTCCAATTGTACTAATGACTTGTCAGTGGTGAACCATGAACTTTGGTCGTATTCGATCCCAGGACCAGTGAAATTCAATTGAATGAAGGTTTGGAAAAATGCTATGGCTAAAATATGGAAATGTACTTCGCCATCATCGCCGAATTTCTCACTCAACAGGTGTCTGATATGGTCAATGTATAAGTTAAGCACGGAAAATAAGTCAGCTGAAGGGTATTGGGAAAGTATGTCCTGAGCTTCTTTACTATGTAAGATCTCATCATACTCACTACCTTTGAGTAATTCACTAGATCTCCCTTTAACGATCTGTAAAATCGGATTGTACACCGATTTTGTACTATCAGTAGACCCCTGGAAGTTCTTCACAGGAGAAGATAGAAGGAGTAACGATAATAGTTCCTTCAATGAAGACATTGATGCGATGAGATATTTTGTAAGCATTAAGTGCGGGAAGGTAAAGTATGGGTGTACGGGTGTGCGGGTTTTTTCTCCTTCGTTCTGTGTTTGTGGTGGTCCACAAACAGAAAGAGGACACAAACACAAGTGACACAAACACAAGTGACACAAACAGAAAAAAGTGTATATATAAATCTATTAACTAGAAATCAACCGAGATAATCGTTTCTTTTCACTGGATGTGGTTTCAGATCCTTTTGGTTCGGATGATTTCCTACTCTTTAAAGAGTTTCTGATGGATAATCTATTCATGGAGTTAGAATTCTCATCGTCAGATTCCCAATCCACCACCTCTTCTTGAACTTTGAACTCAGCAGGATTCGGAATAGCTGAGACTTTCTTCTTGAAATGGGGTTTATCTTTCCTATCCAGTGATTCATCAATATCAATCAATGAATCTGAACTCATGGTGGCTAATACTGGAGTACTTGAAGATGAATCAAGACCAACTTCGAGATCTATTAGGTTAGGTTCTTCGTAGGAAGTTTTACGAGAAGCTGAAGGGGATTCAAGTTTGAAATCATCAATAGTTAAGGAGTTCATCTTTTTGTGTAAAGCTTCAGGCATGATTCCTGACACCGAAGATGATTTCTGATGATGTGAATCGCTGGCTCTACCGGCGGTGGTATTGGCACTCAAACTAACTGAAGAACTACGGTATTCACCCCAAGGATTAGTGCTTGATTTTTTAATTTCTTGAGCCCTAGGTTCCCGGGGTTCACCACGAGATTCTGGTTCACGAGGTTCGTCGCGAGGGAACGGATTGTATTTGTAGGTGGGTATATCAAGGGGTTTCTGTGATTGAGGAGCTTGAATTTTAGGTAAATGATTTTGGGAATTACTTTGTGGAAATTGAGTTTGTTTTTGTGATTGTTGTATTTGTGGTAAATGATTTTGGGAATTACTTTGAGGTAAATGAGTTTGTGGTAATTGACTTTGTGGTAAATGACTTTGTGAATGTTGCATCTGTAATTGTTGTATTTGGGGTAATTGTTGTATTTGTGGTTTTTGAGTTTGTGACAATTCCTTTTGTGGTTTTTGAGTTTGTGGAAATTCCTTTTGTGGTTCTTGATTTTGTGATTTTTGGTTTTGTGGTAAGTCTTTTTGTGGATTTTGGGTTTGTGGCAATTCCTTTTGTGTCAATTCCTTTTGTGTCTGTTGATTCTGTTCAACTTCCCCAACTTGATTCAATTCTAATTCAGATGATGGTAAACCATCTCTATCTTCCTTTGGTTTAGAAACTTGAATTTCAGAAACATTGTTACTCTTAGTTAATCTAATCTCTTCTCTCACTTCCAAATCTTCATAAGCTGGTTCAGATTTGATACTTTGAGCGGTTTTTTGTTTCTGTACTTCACTAGGAGATCTTGATTTGGATGCAAAGATATCGTCAGCCAACTTACCTGCATCATTATCAACTTTCTTTGAACTATATTCCCAAGCTTCCTTTTGTTGTAAGTTATTTGAGGTCGTACGTTCCATTTGGTTATCCCTGAAGGAGCTGGAACGTTCGACAGGGTTACTTTGGTACTGATGTTGTTGGTAATAAATCCATTGATTCATTTGATAATGATAAGCTTGATGTTGATAATTATATTGTTGAAGTTGTTCAGGAGATAATTTTTGTAACTCTTGAGGTGGAAGAACTGGTGGTTGAACAGGATATTGAAGAGGTATTTGTGGTGGTTGTTTCTTTTCTGATGTTCCAGTAGGGATAACGGTGGTAGGAGTGTCTGCTTCAACTACTATGTTTTCGAGGGAAGGATATCTTTCTTCGACATCATCAAGATCCTCAATTTCACCGAAGGTATCGTCAGCTGAATCATCTTGAGTTGGTGAATCCTGTCCCAATTCTTTCTGTACCAATTCTTTTTGTGACAAATGAGTTTGTGGTAATTGGGTTTGTGGTAATTGGGTTTGTGGTAATTGGGTTTGTGGCAACCCTTTTTGTGGCAACTCTTTTTGTGACAACTCTTTTTGTGACAACTCTTTTTGTACCAATTCCTGTGGAACCAATTCTTTCCCATCTTTCCCATCCTCATAATGCCCTTGATAATGAGCTCGTTGTCTCATAATATCATTCTGCCTTTGTTGTTGGTATTCATGTAACGCTTGAAAGTTATAAGAACCCAATTTATAGATATCTTCCACTTCCATGGTACTGAAATCAACCTTCATCATCTTACAAACAAGCTTAATCACTTGAACGATGTTAGGTCTTAAGATAGGGGTCTCTTGAAGGAGAATAATGATCAAATTGTTCAAATCGGGGGAGTATTGAGGATGAGGAGGGAACAGAAAGCTAGCATGTAAGATAGCTATATCCCCATTAGCCTCAAACGGAGTAGTGTAGTAACATAACTTATAAAGAAAGCAACCTAAAGCCCAAATATCCAGTTTTTCATCAATAGGGAACCCTCTATAAAGATCAATCATCTCTGGAGATCGATATTGTGGAGTGGTTTGATACATAATATCATGGCTTAAAGCCTGGAACTCCTGATGAGACTTAGGCGGAGCCATAGGTCCACTGGTGGACCCAAAATCACATAATTTGAAGTTATGGTGTTCATCAATCAACACATTTTCAATTTTAATGTCTCTGTGGATCATCTTTAACCGGTGCATCTCAAACACCCCCACGGAGATATCCAAAAGGATCTTTAAAATCTCCAGTTCCGATAGTTTTGTCTTGATACGAAGGTTCATGAAGTCTAGGAGGGATTTATTGGGACATAATTCCATTAGTACCAACACTTGGTAGGAGCCGGAGTCCAAACGTTGGGCATGGGAGTCGTAGTACTTAACGATACTTCGGGCATGTTTGAGTTTCTTCATTACATCGACTTCTTTACGTAATTGATCTAATCCTTGTTTATCGGGGACGATGACTCGTTTTAAGCAAGCAATGGGGGAATCGGGGGAATTGATGGTGACGGAATAAATGTGGGCAAATCCTCCTTCGGAGAGGTAGGCATTGATGGTGATTTCATGTTGGCCTACGGTTAATTGAGTACCTGGAGGTAGTTTATCCATTGTGCGAGGATGTGGGAGGGATTGAGACCGCAGGGATGAATCACGCACTTTGAAAGAAAAGATTTACAATGTGTACAAAAAGGATTTGTTCACAAAAAGGATTTGTACACAAAAAGAATTTGTTGACAAATACAGATGTGTGTACAAAGAGGATGTTATCTACAAAGAAAAGGTGTTAAAAATGGTTAATTGAAAGATATAGATGTGTACCGAAAGGACATATACACTCTAACAAAAATTGACATATCCACAAAAACGGAAGTGCACAAAAAGAAGTACACAAAAAGAAGTGCACAAACAGAAGTTCACAAAAAGAAGTTCACAAACAGAAGTGCACAAACAGAAGTTCACAAACAGATGTACACAAAAAGAAGTGCACAAAAACAGAGACATCCACAAAACCACTTTCAAAACCTCTTCATTTCCTATTTACCTAAAACTATCTTTTAAAAGTCTCTCCATTTCTTCTCCCGTGTAAGGAATATAAACCTTTTCTGTACCACCTTCATCCTTAGTCAACACACTCATATTATGTTCAGTAAACTCATTAAACATCGACCTGAAATTGATCTCATTACTGGTAATGAACTCTTGGGTACATTTCTCATGGTACCCTTTAAAGTCCACACTGGTACGAAGATTACCACGAGATGTCTTGACGGTGTTCTTGGGATTAAGTTCCTTAAGCTTAGCTAACTGTAATGTTAAAAGGATTTTGTACATCTTCTTGGAATTCTCATTCAAGGCACTTAACACGAACTTAGCACCACGAGATGATTGCGTACGACGAGTCTTCCCGTAAGCCAAAGCATCTTTGAAGCTGGTCTCTACAATCAAAGGTTTATATGTGGTTAAGTTGTGGTACAAAAACCTGAAATTTTCGGTTTTGTACGAATCCCATAGTAAGGGGAAGTTGATGTTGTCCACGGAACTGATGAAGAGAACTTCAGGGAGACTGGCGAGTTGCAGGAGGTGGACTTGATTTTTTTCATCTCTGAGAGGTTCACCATCGAGGCAATGAACAAGGAGGATGAGTTTGGGAGTGGCAGTGACGGGGGCTTTCTTACCGCCGTTTTCTGTGTCACCGTCTCTAGCACCGTCACCTTCACTATCGCTGTCACCGTCTCTAACGTTCGCACCACGATACTTATTAACCAACCTCACAAGTAATGGCAACGATTCCGATAAAGGTTTGGTCAACCCGCTATGACCCCGATGTTCTGGTGCCAATAACTCCTTAACCAACCCATCAAACATCTCCTTAAGTTTAATACCGGGATTATACCCATTTACCACCAAAATCTTCGGAAGTTGGTCGTCTCCCAACTTATAGAACGATTGGACCCAATTAATGAGGTGCTCGCTAGCATACTGGTTCAATAGGTCGATCTTGGACCCAACTCCGAAGAAACAAAGATTGAAATTTTGAGATAATTCGAAACTCCATTGGTTGAAATTCTGTTTGTGGAAGTTTACAAGTTGATTTATTTCATCCTTTTTGAATCGTTCTAACATACTGATGTTGGTACTGAACTCTTCGTGAGTTAGGGAGATTCCTAGACTGGATAATGACATCACGGAATGTCTATCACGATTACTCATTTGATCAAAGTATCCTTCAGTTCCTTCGATGAAATAAGCTCTGTCGTCGGCAGCTTCGTTAACAGGACGAGCTTCCCATTTAATATCACCCAAATACTTGTCGATATATTCCTGAGGGACCGTACCATCAGCCAGTCGAGGTACCGGTAAAAGTTCTAATTTCTCCTTAGTGGTGGAGTTTTCGTCAATTTTCTCTATTCCTGTGACTATAGAACTCTTGGTAGTATCTAGAAGACCAAGGTTAAGTAAAGTATTGATAATAGTATCTTTTTGGTTTTGTGGTTTTTGGTTTTGTGGTTTTTGGTTTTGTGGTTTTTGGGTTTGTGGTTTTTGGGTTTGTGGATTGTGGGTTTGTAAACTTTCGTTTTGTAAACTTTCGCTATGTAATTTTCTTTGTGGACTTAAATTTTCCACAAAAAGCGTTTGATCATCACGACGGAAAATCGACGTAACTTGTTTCCTAGGTGATTTCACCGGAGATGAAAACTCTTGCACTTTAGGTCTTCTACCTCTTTGTTTTGGTATTTCAACAGGAGGGTCGGACAAATCATCCGATTCCACGTCAGAAATAACTTCATCTTTTTCTTCCTCTGAACTTTCATTTATCACCACTTCGTCGTCCGACATGGGCTCATCATCAGAGATTTGGTATTTAATCCTTTTTGTGGTTCTACGTTTTCTAGGACTTTCATCACTTTCATCATCTTCCAACGGTATTAATGAACCATAGTGGTTGATGGAAGTACCTGGAGTTTCTCTGGATTCTCTGATAATAGCTTCAGCAATCTCCAAATCTTGATGGTTCAATTCATCATCTTCAAAAGTATCTTCGTCGTCCAAAGTAGTGGAGATCCTGGTATTGATGGCACGTCTAACGGCCGAACCGTTTAGATTATCAATTGACCTTTTCTTGGGTGACGGGAGACCAGCTCTACCTTTGGGAGTTTTAACAGGTGAAAGTTGGAAAGGATTTGGTTTATAGAAATCAAAATCATTGGAATTGGTTTTGTGGATATTGGGTTTGTGTACTTCATTTTTGTGCACTTCATGTTTGTGCACTTCATGTTTGTACACTTCATGTTTGTGGATTTCGTTTTTGTGTACTTCATGTTTGTGTATTTCAGATTTTTGTCCTTCCATTCTCTGCCCTTCATCCCCCTTATCAATGGGTGATGGTGATAATCGAGGAATTGTCACTATCTTCTTACCATTAAACATTCGACCACAAATGTGAAAAATCGCGATCTTTGTACCTCATCTCATGTTATCATTCTGTCCAAATTGTTCCAATATGTTGATGGTAGCCTCATCAGAAGGTGACTGTAACAAGTTATACTGCTCCACTTGTCCCTATGAGTTCCCTATTAATGGTCTCCAGATGTTTGATAAGAAAAAGTTACCTAGAAAGGAAGTTGATGATGTTTTAGGTGGTGAAGGTGCTTGGGACAATGTTGACCAAACCCCAGCCCAATGTCCTCGAGATGTTTGTGGAGGTGATAAGGCATACTTCTTCCAGTTACAGATCAGATCAGCTGATGAGCCTATGACGACGTTTTACAAGTGTGTTAAGTGTTCCCATCAATGGAGAGAGAATTAGAGCGAAGCACAGAGCGAAACGACGGTGCGAGCTTGGTCGACTATGGTGCGAATTCGGTCCAATTTGGTGCGAATTTGGTCCATTTTGGTACGAATTTGGTCCAGCTCGCTCCAGTTTGTTCCACGTTGCGACCTTCTCACCAAGAGACGAACCCTTCACTTATATTACTGCAAACACTCCAACCGCAACAGAAAATACTCCTCCCGACGTCTCCTTAACTTCCTACAAATCCTGGCGATGCCCACTTCATCGACGTTATTATTAGCAAGGTAGTGGGAACATTCTGAACTAAAGGAGGAAGCAATACCTTCTACCGTGGGGAGTCGGTGTGCGGTACCAAATTCAGTGACATGTGCTGGACCCAGTGATGGCAATG
Organism: Yamadazyma jaroonii; assembly: GCA_943733655.1. NCBI lineage: Eukaryota > Fungi > Ascomycota > Pichiomycetes > Serinales > Debaryomycetaceae > Yamadazyma > Yamadazyma jaroonii. The sequence goes on from CALSDN010000023.1 coordinate 22,271, forward strand.
AGTCTCGCGACCGGTCCAGCACTGGGTCCAGCGACCTATCCAGGGACCTGTCTGAATCAAAACTCATGTCAAAGGCTATTCTATGGCCCGGTATCTTCAGATTAATATATTTTTTATAGACGGCTTCCGTGTGTTGTAGGATCTCTTGGACGTAGACTGGGTCGAGGGACTGGGTTATGTTGGGGCCCGAATGGGTCATGCTAGGTGTTGATCTAACTACACTGGATGTTGGTCCAACAACGCTGGACGTTGGTCGAACAACGCTGGGTGTTGATGGGTCTTCACCTAAATCCCTGGTGGCAGTGGATAAAATAGGAAGTGGTCCTAATGGACCTAGCCCTGACACCATCCTATCGACAAACTTAACCTCTGCTCTACAACCCTCTACCAGCCATCGGTCTACCGTAGCCACTTTCCGTGCTAAAACCTTCTTAGGTGGCACCCCCTTGGTGGTGGCGTTGGTGAGGTCATAGACAAAATCCTCCACCCGTTTCCCACGACAAACGTCGCCAAACACGCGGGACATGAGGAATCCCTGGCACCAGGTGTGGTGCGATTCCGTCAAAGGTACCACCTGACGGGGCCTAAACATCCCTACAAACTCCTTACATTCGGTGTAAGACGAATGACGAGAGAATATGAGCTTTATCTCCCGAGGAAGAAGCTCCGTACCCACTTTGAGCCACGTCCGTTGACGAAACCGTACTATCTCGTGACCTCCCACAGTGACATCCTCAGTAACCATGGTGCTAAGTTCCTGGGGATCAATGCGACGCAAATCTAGCGGCATTAGTGACAGTGCTAGGTCGACGATATTGAAGTTGATGGCCTGACGAACGTTGATTTTGAACTTGGCCCTGCTGGGACAGGTCCTAGGGTTACACACATGGAACCGGGGCGTGGCGGTGGCTCCTTCTCTGTCCACCGGAGCATAGGTGCTATGGCCATCCACCACCTGGTGCCGTCTAAACATCGCATCATCGAAATGGACTCCACCACCAACACTGCCTACGATTTGACTCCACGCCTCGTCAAACCCCGATACATGGTCCCGGAAGTATACCTCCACGTCCATATCCTGAGGAAACTTCCGTAGTAAGCTCACCACCAAAGCCACTCCGTCGTGGTTGTGAGGGATCTCAATGTATGGCTCACCACGATAGGCGAAGGTGGTGTCAAGGTAAATGGTGTCCAATACGTCTAAGCCGGTGATGTATGGAAGGAGATGGATGTTCTTAGGGAGGGCTTGGACCCACCATCGTTCAGCACGGAGGTCACCAGTGAAGAGCACGGCCGTAGTGACGGATTTAACGAGGTACATCGTAGAACCAGGACAATGGTACGCCGGTATAAGGACGATTTCCACTTCTGTGTCACCCACAGTGTACTTATGGGCAATGTTGAACGGGAGGGCCCTGAAATGGGTGATTTTATGACGAAGCTGGGGGTCGAGTCTGGCGAGATCTTTGGTGGCATGGCTGCAAATTACGCTACCGTGGAATGATTGGTTAGCGAGGCCGATTAGATGATCTTTGTGGAAATGAGTGAGGAGGTATAGCTGGGCGGAGACGTTGAAGCGATCTATGGCTATTTGGGGGAACTCTAGGAGGGTTCCTTTGAAAGACATACGCGTGGTGTGAATGGTGTAAAGATGGAACTCATCGTGAGAATGGGATGTGTGAGGTTAGTGCGAGTTGGCGCGAGACGGCGCGGGTTGGCGCGAGTTGGTGTGAGATCGCACGTCCTCAGGCCAGAGATTCTCACTAACTCTCGCTAACTCTCACTAACTCGCACCACCTCTCCCTAAAACGCTTCGCAATGCTCCCTAACGCTTCGCAATGCTCGCTAACTCTATGTATTAAACTAATATACCATGATACTCAGCCCGTTTGTACTTCAAACTTAACGGCTTCCACTGCACGATGAACCTATCGGCCACCGGTAACACTAATTTCCCAGATAAACTGAGCTCATTAACTCTAGCGAGACTCTCGACGTAAACTATGGACGTACGACCTAAGCCCAAGAACTTGAACACAAACAAAATATAAGCAATGGGTACGCTGGTACCAGGTCCATTAATCAATAACACCGATGGTAGCTCGGGCAAGCTATAAATCTGACGGAAGGTATCGTAGAACGATATCACGGTGTTTTTCGCCGACAGTATTAAAGGCTCTCCCACTGATCTAGCACGGTGTAAGGTGAGAAACCTTGGGCTGTGGGGGGATTCCACCGACCGTTCGAATTCCTCACACTTCAATAGCGACGTAGTATCGTTGGACGATACGATCCAAGTTCTGGTAACGTTCAGTACGTCGACGTTGCTTAAGATCTTAAGCATTTCTCCGGTATGACCACCAGACCCAAGGAAGATCATGAGACTGCCGTGGGTTTGGAGGAACTCCGACGTAGCAATGGGAGGACTATTGGTGGAAGGAGTGATATAGATCAATCGTCCCACGATGATGAAGAAGGGAAGGAGGAAAAGGAACACCCTTATGGCTATTCTTGTTTCGAACTCCATGATAAACAGATCGCGAGCATGTCGTGGTAGATTTTAGGGAAGAGGTGGTGCGACACGGTGGTGGGATGTCGTCAGGAATGGGGCTAGTTCGAAGATGAATGGGTTTGTTGTTAATTGGGTGTGTGGTGTGTTTGTGATTATTGGGTTTGTGATTGTCATTTTTGTGATTGTCAATTTTTGTGGTTTTCATGTTTGTGATAACTTCTGTTTGTGGTAACTTCTTTTTGTGGATTTCACAAAATTTACTACAAAATCACAATATCCACAAACACAAACACAAACACAAACACAAACACAACCAAACACAAATATTTCTATATTACACTATAAATTCTACATTATTTCCTCTTAGCTAATTGTACCATCACCTTATCTACTACCAACGAGACTTTCTTATATTCATTTGTAGGTAAAACCATTACTTCACTCCATACCACTCGTACCGCGAACCTCCCTAAAACTAAAAGTCCTGGGCCCTTCTTTGCACTAATCGACTCAGCGAATGCTTCTGCGGAACTTCTTTTTGTGAACTCCACAAATGCAATTTTTGCTGAATGGATCACATTAATGGTCTTGAGTTTGCCGAATTTTAAGGCATAATCACTGATTAAGTATTGGGGAAGATTAGGATCAATACCAAAGATGAAAAATGACGTTATATCGGTGGAAGGAGGAGTCAAATTCCCGTTAAACGGTAGTTTCTTGATAATTTTTGACAATTCTGGTGATACTGTGGATTTTGTGGACTTAGGGTTGACCTTAGTTTGATTTAAACCGGCAGCAAGCTTTTCAAGTACCTCCTTAGCTTTCTCACTAGACATTAGCGAGACTTTCCCGTCTTGTTTATCAGCTATAGCGGCCCTAACGTCCTCATTTCTGGTGGAAGATATTTGTGGCACCAAATGTTCTAACCCACTCATCTTTAAAGCGGTATCCCTGATATCCAATGGGATAAGGAAGTTTAGGTCCAACATACAACCCTGGCAACAGTTTCTCACGGTGGAGCAGGTATGACAGATAACGGTTTTGTGGGAGCCGTGGTATTGCCAGTGGTAGGTGTCAAAAGGACGTGAGCATAGTTTACACTGGTCCTGGGGGACTTTGATCATTCTTAGGTCGTCTTTACCTATACATTTGGTACAAAGATTAAACATGAGTAGGACGATTTCGCACTCTAAAAGTTAGTGGGAGGTGATGGCGGGATATGGCGGTAGAGTTAGGCGGTAGAGTTAGGGCGATAATGGCGGTGAGTCGCGATGAGATGGTAGATACACGACTTCTAGTACCATTTCTCGGTAGCGTAGGGAGGCGAAGACAAAATTTAGGGAGATGATGGCGGTAAGATGGTAGTAAATTGACATTATCATTATTTCCTATAGAAGTGGACTCTGTAACTCCACTATTTAGGGAAGAAATCCTTGAATATCTCATCCAAGTACGGATTATCAATATCCAACTTCTCCTCCACAGGCTCTGGCTCCAAGAAATCAAAGTACCGGTGGTCGTTCTCGTTCTTCCTCAATGCCGTTATCAACAACCACAAAGAATCATTATTGTCAGTTTGAAGAATGTCGGTATTTAGGTCCACGGTGGTATTAACTATCGCTATTAGGTCAGTCAAATCATCATTGGTGAACCCCGGATGGGTCTCGTTGGCGGTATCGAACTTAGGAATCTCCTCAAAGAGCAACGGGAGAATCTTAGCGTCCTTCCACGGAGTGTAGTACCGGTTCCCCAAGATCTTCATGAACTTGATCAACGTCAGGAGTGACTTGTTGACCACACTCTCGAGGTAGTACACATTAGAAGAGAACTGACCATCGCCAGGCTTGGCTATCTTTAGCTTGATGAGTAGTGACAAGTTCATGAGACAAGCAATGTGAAGGATGTTCTGTAACGAAGGTGTCACTATCAACTCACACACATCGTCCAAGTCCCGGGTATCGTTGGTCACAAGCTCCACTATAATGGGGTAACATCGAGTGTAGAAGGTGTTGAAGATCTTTTTAAGGTAGAAGTTTGATTTCCCGGAGTTCCCCGATTTGTAGTAATAATTGACAAAATGATAGTTTAATGCCATTATAGCTGAACTTATTTGAAAGTAATATTTCAATTTGAAAGTTTTATAATAAAATCGGAAAAGTTTTCGAAAATTTGACCCCGCGGCCGAGCCCGACGGTTGCCCGTCGGGGTTGAATTCTTGAAACATATCTTTATTATAAAGAAGTTCTAAATCAACATCAAATTTATCTGGATGGTTAGCAAAGTTAGCAAAACAATAATCTCCCATAGAACTCAATTTTTCAATGGAAAACTTCTCATTAACATTGGAGATGATAGCAAAGATCTCATTCAACTTAGCGAACACCTCTGAATGGCTATTCAAAAGTATGACAATGATCTTATCCAAGTCAGGATTCTTGACGTTACAGTTGATGTCGTTAACAAACGGAGGTTTGACATCGACCAGGAAATTATTGATGGAGGAGGGATCACCAAAAGTGAGGGAGGTGGAGATGTCAAGTATATAGAGAACCGACCAAATCTTCCTTCCAAGATGATTGACCTTCTCATCTTTACAACCTTCTTTGAACTTATCTGGTTCTCTATGGAGGCCTAGACTATAAGCCATTTGTATCAACAACGCTGAAAACACCTGGGGTTCTCCGGAGTCACTCTCATCACCATATTCGGGCCCATAGAGCTTATAATAACGCACAAAGATAGCCAATTGAAGGATTACCAAGTTGGATGAGTTGACAAGGTTGAACTGGTTCAAACAAATTTGTGCAATGGTGATGACCTCTAGATTAATGGGATTATTAAGGAGATATTTCAAGTCCAAAGACTTCTGATCGTTCTTGTTGTTGAACAAGTTCTCTTCATTGACCTTCTTGATGTTGGTGAAGAGGGAAAGGTAACTTAATCGGAGAATCACAAGTAACATTCCCAAATAGGCAAAATCAAGCCGTTTCTCCACATTGATTTTTCCGTTATGGATTATCCGATCAAGGTTATTCCGAAAATCAAACTCGTCGATGATGGAGAAGAACGGATAAAGGAAATCGAAGAATCTATCGATTAACATGGTGATAACCTTAGGTTGAGGAAGGATCAACTTGATTTTCAGTATGAGTTCGATCTTGGATTCAATGTCTCCTTCAAAGAACATCAACCCTAGGATCTTAGCTCGTTCATTGACCTGGTTCTTCTTGGTTCTGGTGGATTTGTTAGCATCGTTTTTGGTACTTCGGATATTTCCGTACACCACCAATTGGTCTGTATTGAACTCATTACTATCATTGACGAAACTATGGATGAACTTGTCCTTACCGGAGTTGTTGAAACTGAGGTAAAGCTTATATAGTAAGGGATCAGCCCGTAAGATGGAGTTGCAACTTAAAGGTCCGAAATGTCGTCTTTTGATGGGTTCCATGTCGTACACAGAATCATATAAAGTGAATAGATTAATGGTATCGTCGTGACCATTGGACTCGTTGATGAGGTTGGATACGCTGAGTCGATTGGTAGGGTTCAATGGACTGTAGGAGGGGAGGTAGAAGTCAAGGAACTGATTACGCATGGGCGACATTTGACTTCCTTGAGGACTTTGGTCTGGGGTTCGATTGAGTTGACTTGATTGAATTGGAGTTTGTCTGGGACCTTGACTGGGACCTTGACTGGGACCAGGACTTGGAGTATCCATCCCTACTATGGGTGCATTGACTCCTTTAACACTGTACCGCAACTTATCTTCTAATTCACTGACTTGATTCTTTAGTCTCTTCAATAGGGCTGTCTCTTTTTCTACTTCTGTATCATTGGGGAACGTTTCATAAACACAATTCTTGTTACCATACTTAACACACGTCGTACATGGTTGACCTTTGGAACATCTGACTTTCCGCTTCCTACAGAATTGGCAGACGGATGTTGGTCTGGATCTTTTGATAGCCATTAATGCGATAAAAAAGCGCACTTGGTACAAATGGAGTAAACTGGTGACTGTGACTAATGGCCTTAGTATGAACTTGGGAGGGACCTAGTTGATGATCCTAATTGGCAGATGTGATTGCTGTACCTTATTGGATATTTGAACATCCTCAGATGGAAATGCAAGTCATTATAAATTGACGGTGGAGACATTTTTTGATATGGTGACGACTCATGTGATACGTTTACGAGGTGTCCGGCTGACAGAAGGTTTTGACTTTGGATTTAAACCTCAGAGGAATGGGTTTTGAAATGGTTTAAAATCTTTCGTCCTTCTAAGCGCATAGTTTACAAACAGATATTTTCCACAAATTTGATGATTTGATTTGATTGATAGTCAAGTTAAAGATGTTTGACTGGCATTAGCTTCTGATGATTGAAGTGACGGGGTTATTAATTATACATAGATGTTTCAGTTGCCCGATAATGTCTCGCACTCATTACTTTGGCAACGCTACCGGAGATTTCGGGTTAGGGCGAATTTGACCTTACTGAAATACGAGAAATCATATATTTCGTTGGACACAGAGGTTATAGGTGTAGTAAGCGAGGGTGAGGGCTATACAATTCAATTATACCTGAAACTATAAACCCCAAAATTCTCAAAAAAGAAAATGCCCTGAATTTTTTTTTTTAACCTCCACAAGTAGAAATGACACAAATAACAGTGACACAAATAAGAGTGACACAAATAAGAGTGACACAAATAAGAGTGACACAAATAAGAGTGACACAAATTGAAAAAAAAATGACGGCAACACCCAACATGATTTACTGGGCCGTGATTCACTGTCCCCTCAACGGTCGAGTGTTCTGAAATATTCCTCTTCATTGTACGCTTTATTATGTTTGAATCCCTGAATGGCTAGCCACTTGTTATCATCTACAGCTACTTCGGGAAACGTTACACTGTTCTCCAAAGCCCTTTCGACAATACTACTAAGAGTAGCATCTTCATCAGCTGTGAGCCTATGAAGTCCCTCACCACTCTGTTCTGGTGGTACGGTGCCTAATCTATCACTAACTTTCAACACTTTCCAACCAAAATAATACTCTGTCGCCAAGTACCTCAAAAACCTCTGAACAAAGCCACTTGATCGGGTAAGCAAAGACGCTAAGTGGCTATCTGAAGTCCGGGATCCAACTGAAACGTTGATATGAAGGATCTTCTGGCAAATACTTATGAAAATCGGAACCAACAACAATTTGATTTTGCCCGTCATCTGTCCCACCATTGGCCAGAACTCGTGGTAGATAGCATAGAATGTCGAAAGTAATGCTTTGAAACGAATTCCGTGATTGAATAAATGAAAATATGCCGATATCGAAAGATGGATGACATTTAAACGATTCTGGAAACGGAAAGAATCCACGAATACATCGTTTTGTGGTTCATAGACAAGTTCATCCAAAAATGGACTTAAATCATCTTGAGAAAATGGACCTTTGACCAAATTGTAGATTTCTTCCCATTTGGGTATCTGCTTCTCCCAATCTCCTACGAGTCCGTGGTAATCTTCAGTAGGTAAATTGACGTTGGAGTAAAATTTCTTGATATTCAAAACATCCCCATTCGTGAAGAAACAATTATAATCACTCAAAATCAAATGGTACCACAGTCGACGTAGACAATCTTTGTGGTCATCATCACCTTGAGTGGGTTCTCTGTGGATTCCAAGACTGTAGGCTGCTTGTAACACTAAAGAGGTAAAAACCTGACCCTCACCTTCGTCGGGCCCCTCACCAAACTCAGGTCCATAAGTTTGGTAGGTCTTTAATAGGGCTAATAATTGGAATACCGGAACTGTCATGGACGTAATCAAGTTTGATTGGTTCATACACAATTGTGCAGCATCCATGAATCTCATGTCGATGGTGGTGGTCGTAAGTTCGTTCAAAGTATCACCAAACGTCGTCAGAAGGGAGAAATCATCGAGAAGAATCGAAACATGTACCATCTTACACATTATGAGTAACATCCCTAAGTAAGCAAACCCATCCTTGGTCTGGACGTTCAACGTACCATCACTATTGATTAGAGTTTTGAGGGTACTACGAAAGTCTGACTCTTCTATGAACGGAAAGCATTGATGGAGGGTGGAGAAATAGATATTGAGAATTACCTCCACCGCCTCAGGCCGTGGTAGAAGATCTTCAATCTTCCTTATAACATCAAATTTGGATTTGAATGAGTCAGCTTCACCAACTGTTCTGTTTGGAGGACCTTGGAGGGCACTTGGGGGTGAATAATATTTATGATGAAAAATCACGTGAACCGGCACGTGATCAAACATATGATCTGAATTTAAAGTAATATTGGAAGTTGAAGGGGTGTTCCGTAGAAAGACTGTGCTTCCAGTACCAACAGTGTCATTATCCCACCAGAGTCGGGATAATACTGGATCAAATTTAATAGTGTTAACCCAACTGAATGGTCCAAAGTATCGATCTATCATAGGCGGATTAAGACTATTCTTATCACCAAATTGTCGGAAGTCCATTAATTCTCCATCATCAGCGGCAATAACTTTCTCTAAAGCATCAATTTTGCTAGACAACTTATGAATTTGTTCGTAAACTTCTTGTTCTATCGACCGATCCTTCTTCTCCGACACCTCAGGTCTGGGTGTGGCCGGTGTGGACTCTCTACCGCGGCCAATGGGTTCTTCAGTGAACGAACATACTTGATTGAACTTGACACATGATGAACATGGCTGCTGCCTATCACATTTGATCTTTCGTTTACGACAGAACCCACACAGATGAAGCTTCCTACGTTTATCCATAGGTGTACGGAGGGAAACCCGCGAATTTTGGAAGACATTCACGACATACGACACATATCGGAGATATAACGCCGGATGATTATTGGAAATAAAGTTGGGAAAGTTGCCAAAAAAAATTGTTGGATGAAGCTATCAGCCAACTTGGTTGAAGCATTTAATCAACGGAAGTGTTGGAAATGGAAGAAGGCGGACGGAAATATATTTACTGGAATAAAATTCTCGGGGCCGTCAATGCTCACCTTCTATAAGTGGATGTGAATCATGGTCGTATTGTCAGAATCAGCCGTTGCAGGAGGTTTGAAAATTAATAAAGCCAGCAAAAGAAACTCCTTGTTCTTGTAGATTCCGCTTTATGAAAACTCCACCTCCTAGCACAAGCATCTACTGAGAGGGATATCTATCACGTCAAAGCCCTACAAGACGAGAATGCTACCTATCTGGGTCTCTCAAACTTCACCTTCACTCATTTCTCTCACGGAATACCACTATTTTGTCCGAGACTGCACTGAAGGTAATCTTTAGCCGGTATAACAGGCGATTAAATTCTGTTATATCCGTAAACTTTACGACCATTGGATAGTTTTGTGGTAAAGATCGTACTTCTTGGACCTCCTGGCAATGGCTACCAGTACTAAGGTGTACGGCATAAGTAACACACTTTCCAACAAGAATTACTACTCATGTTATATGTACAACAATAAAAAATAGTCAGAGCTACAGGTACTTCCCGTATTGTCATTGGATAAAAGGGAATACCAAGACTTCTTGATCCAATCAGATATTCCTCATTTAGAATATATGTGCAGGTAAACCTTTAAAAGTGGGATTTCTTGAAATGGTTACCATTCCGGCTTCATTTCCACTTGCATCTGAAAGTCACCACAAGTAGATTTATCCAACAGTGGGAGTTTAATAGAAGTTCTCAAAGGTGTTAACTATGAATGAATCAAGTTTCACTATCAGATCTGTCAAGTGTCGACAATCTTAATTTAAATTGCCAATCTCACCCTAACAAGAGCAGTTTCCGACAAAAAGAAAACCGAAAATCGCAACGAAACGGGAATTTATCGATAGATGAAAAAGATAAAATGAAGCCGCGCACATAACCCTATATCCTGAAATGGGAGGTGTGAAGAACAATAAATTTTCATTTGTTTAACTACTTAAAGACAGATATTCCGCTTGAAAGTACAGAATAATAAGGCAAATAAGATGACTAGTGAAAGAAGATCATTGGATGAGAAAGTCTTAGAAAAATCAGCCTCTGATATGGAGAAAAACGTATCTGATGTTGAATATGGAACTAAAGAGTCAGAAGTTGAAAATCAACTTCATTTACTTGATTCCAACACTTCTACAGAATATATCAAAAGTAGAGGGGTTAAAAGAATAGAAAATGTTAAAACTATGATCAGTAGTTCACCTAAGGGTAAAAGTATCATGATAGGTTTATGTATTTGTTTGTTAGTGGTTGCTTGGGCCCATGCTTTTGATTCTTCTACTACTTACAATTATTCAGTTCCTGCTACTTCAAGTTTTAACAGACATTCTATGATTTCAACTTTAAGTATAGCTACCTCCCTTATCTCCTCCATCATGAGACCTATCTTAGGTAAGATGGCCGATATCACCTCCAGACCTTGGTGTTATGCCTTATCATTGGTTATTTATACTTTAGGAACCATCATAGCTGCATCTTCTTCTACTATTGGGGCTTATATCATCGGAGAAGTTCTTACATCTGTTGGGGTTACAGGTATTTCCTTCATGAATAGTGTTATTGTAGCTGATTTAACTACTTTGAAATGGAGAGGGTTGATGTTTGGTATTCTCTCAACTCCTTATTTGATTAATACTTGGTTTGCGGGATTGATCGTTCAAGCTATCTTGAAGACCAATTGGAGATGGGGTTTTGGTATGTTTGCCATTATTATGCCTGTAGCTGTAGCACCAGCTGTTAGTGTTATTGCTATGTTTGAACACAAAGCCCAAAAACTTGTCACTAAGGAGAAAAAGCCCAAAAAACCTTGGACTGCCATTATTTATAGAGCTTTGATCGATATTGATGCTTTGGGATTGATCTTGTTGGGATTCGGATGGTCCCTTTTATTACTTCCTTTCTCCTTATACAGTTACGCTGATAATGGTTGGAGAAACCCTAGTATTATCGCCATGATAGTCACGGGATTCGTTATCTTGGTACTTTTCGTGATCTATGAAAATACTATCTGTCCAAAATCATGTATGCCTGCCAGAGTATTGAAGAATAAGACTTTCATTGCCTGTGCTTTAATCGATGCAATGTATTTGATGGCCGGACAAGTCCGTGGATTATACTTATCCACCATTGTTTGGGTAACCAAAGACATTTCTGATCAGAACTGGACTTATTTCAATAACATCATGACCATGTCGTTATGTTCATTCGGTGTCCTTGCTGGTGTTATCTGTAGAGTCACTCATCGTTATAAGTACATGCAAGTATGTGGATTAGCTGTTAAAGTATTAGGTTATGGGTTAGCCATTAGACCTCAAGGTCAAATAGCTCCATTAGCAGCTTTCATAATGGCTCAAATTATCATTGGGTTTGGTGGAAGTTTCGGGGTCATAGGTACTCAATTATCTTCCCAAGCTTCTGTTCCTCATGAAGATATGACCTTGGTTATGGGGATGTTATCATTATTCTCCAATATTGGTGGTGCCATTGGGTCGTGTATCTCTGGACCCATTTGGACTTCTAAATTACCAGGTTACTTGAGAGAATTCATCCCCCAAGATACCCCTGATGCTGTGGTTCAAGGTTACTTCACTAATGTTTCTTCCTTAAGGGCTTTACCTTATGATAGTCCCGATAGACAGGGTGCCATCAAGGCTTATTCTTATGTTGCTTATTACCTTTTCATCATCGCTGTTTGTTTAGAAGCTCTTGAATTCTTATTAAGTTTCCTCCAAACTAACTATTACTTGGGTGATACTCATAATGCCGTTGAAGACCAACATGGTAAAGATCCTACCGATCCAACTAAGGATGCTGTAGCTCCACAAACCAAAAAAGAGAAGTTCTTCCATCTTTTTAAATAGGGGTCAATTAATAGATAATTTGAGTTTAGGAAGGTTGTAGCGATATCTATAATGTACATAATAATAATAAGTGATCTATATAAGGGGGCAGGCAGTTGAGACGCTCCAAGACTTCTGTTACCCATCCAGCACGTAAGACGGCTCTTCAAACTCCACGGCTCAACAGAATGATAACTCCCAACCTAAATCATCAACTATATCCACAAAATCAACCCATTTCTCCCCCTCGGTTCTCTCCCAATACATCTCAATCAATTCCTTCACTCTCCTCAAATTCCCCACCGTATAGAAGGAATAGATCTGTTCAAGCAACATCTTAAACACCTCTCTTTCTACTCCTACCACGTTAATCCCCACAATCAATGATGGGAAGGTTATAGAAGTGACACACTTAGAAGTCTTCAAGATTTCAATCAATTCCAATCCTTCAATGACCAATAATTGAATATCCAATGCCTGAGGTGGAAGTTTCTTGAAATATGTCAACAACACGATCTTGGTGGCTATCTTGAACGCCTTACAACAATTCAAATGAATGATTTTGTCCTCCTCATCCAACAAATTCAACTGATACTCATTGGGTTCACAATTATCAATTTTTACCCATAAACTATTGAACTTATCCCAAATTTGCTGCAAAGTCAAACTAGGAAGATGAGTTTTCTCGTTCAAAACCTCCCCTAACAACAAGATAATCGTATTGTGACACCCTTGGAATGGATCAATCCCATAATCAAAGAAGTTCAACTGATTATACTCCTGAATAGGGAAATGGGTTCCATATCTAAAGGCTCTTGAATTGAGAATGTCGTGATATTCATGGTTAGAGATGAACCATTTACAATCATTGGAATGATTGAACCGTTTAAGAAGGTTACCTATCCCTCCGTTCCGCCGTATCATGACACTACATGTCTCAAACATCTTATACCAATTGATCACATCTCCAGCACAAACATGGATTCCTATCATGATTTGATAAAAGCAGAAAAGGAGGTAAAGATCGAAGTTGGTGTTCTGATTGACTGATCTGATCAACGTGAATGACTTATCAAGATGTTTCTTTACTTTAGAATCTTCAAGTCCCTTCTTCTCTTTGAAAACTCCTCCCCAGCACGCTAAAGCGTGAGAAATACTTTCTTCGGTTAAACTCATGGGAAGGAAAGTTTTAAGGAAATAATTGGATGACTTACTATCAAAAGTAAGAAGCTTAGTGACGGTGGTTTCGAAATATCTAAGAAATTGCATCCCTGATTCATCAAGATAAAGATTAAACGTGGAAGTGGGTTGAATGGTGAAATCGAATGGAACGTCCATCATATCTGAAAAAGTTGGGGAATGCCTGGTTAAAGCTCCAGGAGAGATTCCTAAATCTATCATATCAATTTCTTTATGATCTATAGTCTCCCCCACGTTCTGTATCATATCCTTATTATCTATCTGAATTTTTTCATCTTTATGACCTATCACATCCCCCACGGTATGTATCACAGGTTCTTTATTATCAGTCACCTCGATTGAACCTTTTCTATCTCTTAAGTCGAAATGATTCTCCAATTCCTCCATTACTCCCTTATCTCCCACACTCTCACTACCTTTCTTCACCTTCTTTATTTTGGCACTTCTAAATATTTCATATCGACATTCTAATTTCCTTTTGCTACACAATCCACAACTGGGGAATGCTTCGTCACATTTCTTCTTTGACCTCTTACAGTTAGCACATCCATTCCTTGATCGGCTACTACTACCCAAGATGATATTGAACTTCTTGTCCATAAAAGAAAACGCGAAGCGAGGGGGAGATCATAAAGGCATATATTAGTATAAAGAGGCTTGAGTAACATCATCGATATTGATCAATGTTTCACCCAATTCATAGAGTTGTTGGTTTTCACGGGATTGTAAAGCCCCTAACCATGTAACACCTCCATAAAGTCTGGATTTGAGACCATTGGTGGTGGCAGTAGTGAATCCTGTGGAGAGGAGGTTCTGTTCCGAACTACTAAATTCTCTGATTTGGAATAATCCTGTTCCCAAATACTTGGTCATATCAGCTGAAGCCACCACGGAGTATTTCTTCATTTCATCGATTTGTTGTTGATCGGGATTTTTCAATTTGGTCAAATCTCCATCTAAGGTGAAGTATCTAGTATCTTCTCCTGTAAGGTCAGGTTGATTACCAGTTAAAACCACAGTTAATGGTCTGAAAATCCATTTCTGTTGGTTGTTATCATAGTAAGTTAACCAATTGTTATCGATGAATCTCTGAAACTTTTGTTTGATCAAAGGATAAGTATCACTAGCAGCTGATTTGAAGTCAATAAGTAGGTGTAAAGTTTGACTTGGGTCTTCAATGAAAAGCCCGTTGGTTCCCTTGTCTTGACTCTGTTGTAACAATTTGAAAAGACCATCTAAATACATGGTGTCTAAGGTTTTGGTAGTATCGATCTCTCCTGTAGTATGGGCAATATATAATTCATTAGATTGAAACCATACATCAGCTTCCATACTAATACATCCATTTTCTAATGCCTTTACCATACCTCCATTGTCATAAGTATTATGAGAATGAACAGGATGAGTGGCCACACCTTGAGTAAGGGAGATATCTAAAGTATCTAAATCGGGGTTAGGGGCAAGATCACCATTGATTTGCACTGCCAATAAGGCTACACTTACGATTTTGGCCAAACTGAACATTTTGATATAGGTCAATATGGCTTACTTCAGTCCCTTTATATAATGACATATCCTTATACGTAGTCAAACACGAGGTTTAAGAGTATCATAAGTGCCGTAAAGCACTTCCTTCCCGACGGTTGCAAAGACACAAAAGAAAAATCCTTTTTGTGGTAATAACATCGTGGGCGGTTAATTTTTTTTTATTTGTTTCACAAACCACAAAAAGATTTTCAGGGGGATCGGCATATCCATTTTTAACGAAACACTATAAACTGCTATTTACCCAAGAAGGTTAAACGCTCTATAAAAAGATGCTTTAAAAAGCATCGGCAACATCCATTTCATCGATGTTCAAGAAATCAGCACCTAAAGTGATAATATCTTTATTTTGACCATCTCTGATGTACCTTGGCCAGTTGACATGGTCCCAGATTCTGGAGAAAACTCCGTATTTGTGACATAAGGAATAAGTTTCAGCTAAAATAGCTTTTTCAGTTTCATTGAACATTCTGGTTTTGAAAGAGTTACCGCCACCAAACATTTGACTGTATGAAGCTGAAGCAATGACTGAGTATTTAGCGATATCTTTCATAGTTTCATCAGAAGAAGTTGAGTTAAACCATGGTAATTTACCATCTAAAGTAACAAATCTAGGTTCTTCGGCTTGAACCATTTCAACAGGTAAGTTACCAGTCATAACAATAGTTAAAGGTCTGGTAACCCATTTACTAGCACTATCGTTGTAGTAAGTTAAATAATCTTTATCAATGAATCTTTGTAACATTGGTTTAACATAAGAATATGAAGTGTTGGCGTCTAATTTGGTATCTAAGAATAAATAAAGAGTAGCACCGACATCACCATAGAAAATACCATGAGGACTTTCACCAGTGTTATATTTGTTATCAGCGGCAAATTCTGGATTAGCTGATTCAATCAATTCAAAGATTGGATCCAAATATAATTTCTCTAAAGTCCAAGTTTCATTCAAATAGTATAAATCATGACCAACGTATAATTCACCAGCCTTGAAGTTTTGTTGAGTAGTAACGGTATCATTAGAAGTTGAAGGAGTTTCAGTCAATTCGGTGGAAAAATCTTCATCAAAGGCCCAAATATCGGCTTCAATACTTTGTACACCATGTCTAATAGCTTCTAAACATGGGATTTTTCTCCAATAATCATTATGACTATGACATTTCTTAACAAACACATCTTCAGTGATTTCTTTGGCACTGAGGAAAGTTATATTGTTGGCTAAAACAACCGCATCAGGGGTACTTTGAAATAAACTCATCTTTGTGGCTTTTTCACTATTTGTGGCTTCTAACTATTTGTGGCAGTCCCCAGATCCACAAACCTATATAAACTTTTTTTTTGCAGCCATTCGCACCCACATGTTTTCCGACCTCAAACGTGGTGATAGGGGTTAGGGGCATGTGTAAGGGGGTTAAGGGCATGTGCAAGGGGGCCAAGAGTATACTGCTAATATAAGACGCTATATAATTGGCTTAGAGTATGCGGAATTGGCTTCAGAGCAGCGGGTTTGAAGTATTTTTGCGGCAACGGGGATTACTTTATCCACCAAAAGTCAAATCGTCTGAATTAATGAAGTCACAACCTGATTGGAATCCGCGGAGTTTATCAGCTTCTGCTTCCAGTCGTGGCCAGCTGCGTCCACCCCAGACTCTAGTCTTCATACCATACTCATGAGCTAGGGTGAATAGTTTAGTTGAATACAAGCCATTATGTAGATCATCAATTTGTTTCTGTGATGCCAGTGCAACCTTGCAAACTTTACTCAATTCCTTCAATTCCTGATGTGACATGTCTTCAAACTTGTGGAGGGGCCCATCGATAAAGAAATACTGCTTCTTATCTTTGATGTCAGGTATGTTCCCGGTGATTGTCACAATTATAGGACCTGAAACAAATTTATCCTCCTCGTGGTCATAATAAGCCAAATATCCCTTATCTATGAATTCCTGAAAATGTGGTTTAATGATCTCATAGGTATACTGAGCGTCAGTCTTGAAATCCATCCAGAAGTAAGTTGGGGTTTCCGGAGAATTGAAGTAAATGCCATACTTTTCGTCATTGATCTTTGGTTCGATGGATGGATTGGCATAATCGAGTAATTCCATCATAGGCTGCAAATAAAGGGAATCCAAAGTCTCATCCTCCTTCAAATAAATATGGTTGTGGCCAACATAAACTTCATTCTTTTGTAACGTCGTAGGAGTGTCGGTCCCCACTCTCAGAACAGTGTAAGTTTTGTCAAATACCCAAACATCACTTTCAATACTCATTGCTCCATGCTTGACTGCTTCAATAAATGCTCCACCGCCATGGGTACTTTTACGCCAATAATCATTGTGCAGGTGAATGGGTCGAGGGTTGATATCTCTATTCAAAGACTCTGGGGTAAGAATAGGTTGAGGAGTCGAAAACAATATGGGGGCATATGGTTTAAAAGCATTAATCATTGTTAATAACCAAATGCGCGTGATATTTTGAGTTTGTGCATTTAATTAAATATAATCCACAAACACGAGATTTATTTTTTATAAAATGAAATCCACAAACACGTCTAATCCATAAACACGTCGAAAATAACTATATGAATAATACACAAAGAGATAGGGAGGTAAGAAAGAGTCCTAAAACTTCTAATTTCTCCTACACAACAGTTTTCTTAAATTTCAATAATCTCATAATTTCCACTAATTTAACACTACCCACCAATAATTCCTCTTTGAAGTAAAATAAGAACGCAGCAGTGGAAATTGATTGGATCAATTTGACATTCAAACCACCATATAAACCATCGATACCTTCTTCATGAATAATCTTTTTGATCTCTTCAATCATTGATAATTGTTTACCTTCTTGTTTCTTTCTAACATGCATACGAGATTTCAAAGTAATGTACGGATAAGTCAAGGAAGTAGCTATTAATTTCCCGAAAGCTCCAATGAAGAAAGCTTTAACGGCTGTGAATGATTTCTTACCATTTTTAGCTACAATCAAATTCTTAATTTGTTCAAAAATAGTGTATTGTATTATTGGATTGATCACCAACACCAAAGCTGGTAAAACTCCGGCAAATAAAGTTAAAATCCCATCATTTTCAATAATTTCCAATAAAG
The DNA here is from genome assembly GCA_943733655.1 of Yamadazyma jaroonii. NCBI lineage: Eukaryota > Fungi > Ascomycota > Pichiomycetes > Serinales > Debaryomycetaceae > Yamadazyma > Yamadazyma jaroonii. Next base: position 40,492 of record CALSDN010000023.1, read on the forward strand.
TTCTGAAAGTATTTGTGGATTTACCTTCCTTTTGTGCTGTCATGGTTCTAGTATTAGCGACCCAGAAAGGATTGGATCCCACACAAGTGACAGCCCCGGCTATAGCACCGGTCATTATACTCTGTAAAGTACTAAGTCCTTTACCTTTCCTTTTACCTGTACTATTAGCTCTTAAAAACACATTGGAAGTCAATTCATAGAAGTAATAGTAGATGAAGTTAGTTAAAGTGATCCCATACAAAGCACTTTCCAATCCTGAGTACAAACCCAATACTCCCTTCTCATGAATAATCTTATTAAAAGCTTCTTTTGTGGCATTAGTGATCTTAACATCTGATTCACCATCTTTAGCTTCTTTGGACTTTTTGGTGGTTTGAGCTAAGGTGGAAAGTGTTACCAAAGGATAAGTCACCACCATAGATAACGCACCTCCACCAGCACCAGCAATAGCATGAGCAATTTCTTCAACGTCTGACATGTTTAATGTTTTGATAGTTTTCTCCAGTTTATATACATCCACGGTAAGTAAGTAAAATTCACATGTTCTGGGGTAAAAAAAAAACCTGCGCGTTTGCGACATTGTCGTTAATGCCCGACATCAAACGACACGATCCGACATTTTGTGACATTTCCTCAAGTTTTCTCACCTTATGTGCGAAAAATCATCATGGTTCAACCAAGTGTAGAAACAAGATCAGGAATTCTTACTAAGTTAGGTATATTCTCTGTTATAGCTATTGGGATTGCATTCTACGGGAAGTCACGTGCTAGTGAATATAAGAAAGTTAGACATTTACAAGAATCAGATGCGATAATAAATTCCAGAATCAAGTCACAATTGGAAGAGTTTGAAATCAAGAAGAATTATCCTGGAATGAACACTGAAGAAGGAGATTTCGAGAGGAAAAGTAAGTATGTTGGGGCTGGAAGTAGTTATAGTAGTAGAAAGACTGGTGATAGGTTTACTTTTTCCAGTATGTGGAGGTAAGACTTTTATGGTGACCTGATTCTAGTCCTGTACTTTGTGCGACTACCTGTACTTTGTACGTTGCCCTAGGCTAACATTGTGCTGAGCCAAAATCGTGCTACCATCACTTCCTCCCATACCTCATCCTGCCATCACACCTGTATATACACAAATAAACACGTACTTCTTATATTACATATTATACACTATGAAAGGTTCAGCTTCGATAAATCATCAAATGCCATCTCATACACTAAATTCCCCTTAATGAACCCATCCAAACACCATCCGCACAAGAAGTTCTCATTAAGTTCCTGTAAGATCATCAAAATGTTGGATTTGATCTGATTATCGTTGTTAAAGAGATTTATAAGCACCAATTCAATACCTTTGTTCTTATCAAAGATAGTCAAATTACCTCCATGGATAGAATTTGACTGTAAACTGGAACTATTGGTAGGAGGGATCAAATATGTCATCAATAAGAACACTTCCAAAGATTTAGCTGAGATCAAATATTTCAAAATATTAAACCAAATGGATCTTTCGTCCGGACTTTGATTATGTAATTTCTGAAGATTGTATTGAATATCGATCATTAGGTTCAATTCATTAGCAAGGTTATTAATCATTAAGTTGTAACACAAAACTGACTCTTTCAATTGATTAAATTTCTTCTGGATCGATTGATATGTTGATACTTCGATCAATTTGGTAGTATCACTCGACCAATGGTATCCTACTCCCGGTAAAAGTAAGATTTGCTTCCCATTATCGGATTGATAGTTCTTAGAAGATATAAGAATACGAATGATCTCATTGATATGACGTCTCAAGATCAATTGAATGGTGGTTAAGTCATCGTTATAGTTGAATAATGATAATTGTAAGTTCAGTAAGAATTTTGCATCTTCAGAAATGATAGAATTTCTAATTTCCACCCCTTCATCGATCTTACTTGATATAGTGATCTCATTGGTATCCAAATCATAAAGTATATCCCATAAAGCATCATTATTCTTAAAGAAAGGATTAATAGTACCAGCTAAGTAATGAGGGCATCGTTCTAAAAGATCGATTTTACTAACATCCAAAATAGGAAACACATTATAATTCTTTAAGATCCCCGATAAGATCCCTCCTCCTGACACAATCTTCAAGATAGTCAAAATGAAATCAATGATAAACCCTGAAGGATGTTCGTAACTCAAAACCATGATCTTTTTCCCCGTCAAGATAGCGTTGATTAATAAGATAATACTGGGAGTTTGAAGACCATACACCGTTAAATCATAATTCTGACATTGTGATGATAATTTACTATTCAAAATATGGATCAAATTGGATTTGAAGTTCAAATCTGTAGGATTTAAGTAATCACCCAAATTATCAGGTAATTCGATCAACGGAATCTTTACTGGAATTTTCATCCCTGAAAACTCAATCACGGAGTTATAACTCAAATCTTTCCTTATGAACAAATCTCCGTTAGGACTCTCCACCTCTAAGAGTTTGTTTCGGAAGAATTCATCATAATAAATCTTATCATTAATGGGGAGATCCAAAATTGAAGTTATCAACAATTTCTTCACTATGGACAATTCCTTGCCCACCTGGAAATTCTTACTGTTCAAGCATTTGTAAAGGTTTTTTAATAAGGATATGTTGGTGTTGGAGAAATATTCATCCAAAGCAATCACCATTAAAGGTTTAAAGTTCTTAAAGTATCCTAATTGAGTGATTATTGACATACTTTTGATAACTGACCCTCTTCTAACACTATCATCCTTCAAGTTATTGACTATGGTGTACACGTAGTACGGCTCGTTTTCACAATTGACATCATTTAAGTATTGAAATTCCCCAGTAGTTGTGTTCCTGAATAACATGAATAAAGTGAAATCCTCATCTCTCTTATGGATTTGATCAGGAATCATTAATTCAGGAAGGAAAAATAAATTGTTAATACCAGGAACCTCTGACGGGAACTGGTGGAGTAATGAAGGACCTTTGTCCACATGAAACTCTGCTGTGATAATGTAGTTGATGTTCATTAGACGAGTTTCGCGAATACTGCTGCTCGAAGAGGTTATAGTTTTGATCTTGTTTGGTACCAAATGGTGCGACATGGTACCAAACGGTGCGACATGGTACCAAATCTAATGGTACTAATTTATGCCGCGCTACCGCCATTTGGTACAAACCTATTCTCAGACAATTACAATACATTTTACAACTATACACTAACTAGTTTTCGAAATAATCAGCCATTTCTTGATCTAATTGTTCAACAGTTTTCTTTTCTCTCTTTGGAGCTTTCTTTTTGGCTGGTTTTGGACCTTTGGCTTGTCCTTTAACGGCTTGTCCTTTAACTGGAGGTTTACCACCTTTTGCACCAGCTTTTTTAACTGGAACTCCAACAGCTTTAATTCTTTGAGTTAAAGATTTAGTTGGTTTAGCGTTAGCGGTGATTCTGGTGCTTAAAGGTTTTTTAGTTGGGTCAATAATTAATTCTAATTTCAATTTGTTTGATCCATTATCGATTGGAGCACCGTTATATTTTTCAACAGCTCTGGAGGCAGCTTTAGCGGAGTTGAAAATAATGGTAGCAATCCCTTTGAATTGACCACGTTCATTATATGAACAAGCGATGTTTGAAACACCACCAACTTGAGATTGGAAAAATTCCTAAATGGTTAATAAGAGTTCGTGAAAGTGAGTAAGATAGTTAGAAAGATAGTAAAACAGTAGCAAGATAGCGACCCTCTGTCAATCTTGAGTTGTCCGATAATGGAAGATGGCTTCGAAACTTCCGTTGAAACTTCCGTTGAAACTGCCATTGGCTGAAACTTCCGTTGGCCAATTTTCATTGGCTGAAACTGCCATTGACTGAAACCTCCAATGGCTGGAACTTCCAGCCATTTACTTGGATGTCTCTATCATATTGAACTTAATCATACGATATTCGGTTGCAACTTTGTACCTCGTGCTGCAACATGCCTTGCACTTGTACTTATAAGATTGACTAGAAGATGGAGTCTACTCGAAGAATTAAGAACTTAGTACGAGGAAAGCTCTATAAGCTAATGACTCGTTCTAAAAGCTCGTTCTCTGAGAAACTCTGATTAAAAATCTCTTTCAAGACCTTAACTCTGAGCATTGACTCTGAGTTCTGACTAGGTTGATCTAGATCAAATGGTGAAGGTCCACCTCCTAGTAACTGACTCATGAAGATTTCTCTTCAGGGACTTTAACGGCTACGCAAGCATTCTCAGGGCAACCGCCCTCAAAAATTACAAGCACTCCTAGGATATACAAGCACCCAAGCACTTGAAGGATATTGCCAGAACATCTAGTAATCCCTTATCCCTATGTCCCATGTCGGAAGCTCAAATAAAGTCGTCCAAGCGATCAACGCCCTAACACTTCAAATTTTCGCCCCTGTTTTCTTACACTATCACCAAAACTGTGGTTTTTGTAATACTAACATAAACTAACTAACCCCCTATCTTACCCTTCCCCTAAAAAGCACTGTCTATGACTCTACTTTGTTCCAGGTAAATACATACTTTGATTGAATCTTGTTTTAAATCCTTTGGTAATCCATAAACAACAACTTTAGTAGCATAACTTGAATCCAATAAAGTGCTGGCTCTAGCAGTAGCTTTGTTGGCCAATTTTTGGAAAGTTTTTGGTTTTAAAGTTGTCTTGTTGACTTGTTTTTTACCAACAATCTTCTTTTTACCGGAGAATCTTTTACCTCTGGTTGATGAGATGATATCGTCTAAAGATTTATCTAATGAAGCCATTTTGTGAAATGAGTTGTCGACGAAAAATTTCGCGTGGGATGAAAAATTATCACCAGCAAAGGACCGTGTGGGGCCAGTATGTCAAGTAGAGAGAGATTGAACGGTCTAATGAGTTGGTTGACATTGGAAGGATGGTATTAGGTGATTTGTCAATTTTCAGCTTATCTGAATCAATATTGATAGAGTTAGAATAAAAGTCGTGCGTTGCCCAATTCATTATCTACTAACCACTCTAATAGTAAGAAACCATGGCAAAAGTAAGGTTTGCGTGTTTGCTAATGTCTCTTGGATGTTCTTGTCTCATGGGTGTTCCGAGGCCCATAAAGATTTACTGTGGCATTGCGTTTCAAAACCTAAAAAGTGTTCTCAAAAAGGTACGGTTTACGATAAATCCCACTAAGGTTTCAAGGGGAATGTGGCATAAGTTCAGGGAGATAAAAGAAGAGTTGAGGATGAGAATTGTTTCAAAATGGCTTTCATACCATCGACAATGATTCCAATGTCTAGGCCATACGTCCCCCACAAATGACCGTCTCTCATCAAATATTGTAAAAATCACGAATCAGTTTCACTAATCAGTTTCACAAGACTTCTTACTTAAACTTTTCGAAGATCACTGGCGTTTTTGACATCAATCACCGAGATCTGCCATTCAGTTTCATTTCATTTAACCTTAACATCAGGTCACGGCAAACGACGGTCACCTGAAGACAAGTCAACTCAGAGATAAGTCAATTCTAAGGCAACTTTAAGATGAATCAAACCACAATCTCCCTTGACTACACACATAAGTCCGGGGCAATAAAAGATAAGCTACTAAAATTTAATAGGTGGTTACAAAAGAGGCTTAAGTCAAAAGAACCCTTTGATAACGATGTTACATTTTCAGTTATCTCAAAATCTTATTATCTCATAGCGGAAGGTAAATCGGAGCGAAATCCAAAAATGGAAATCCATAGCGAGGGTTAAAGTTTTAGTGTAGGAGCAGAAATTATCACTGAAACATCTAAAAATAGTTTAAGCCTTTAAGAGTAAAGTATATGTATATTACAAGATCATAAGTCATTAAAGATGTACCAGCCATCCCCCGTCATTAAGCATTAAACTGTTATCTAAACATTTAAGGTCCCATTACAATCACCTTTTTCAATATGATTCTTTAACCAATCAATGTTATTTTCGAAATGACGGAAACATCCGGCACATCTTCCACTTATTAAGTTTCTTTCATTACTTTTAGTTCCTGGAGGATAAATAAAATGCAAAGCTTTTAAATGAGTTTTATAAGTATCTCTTCTAGAGAATCCTCCTGTTGGATGACATTTAGTGCCTTTACCATTTGAAGGACTTTCATGATAGAAAGGACATTTGAAAGCTTTAAAACTTTGATGTTTCTTTAAATGACGGGTTAAATATCCTTTAACTTTGAATTTGGCAGTACAATGATTACATTCAAATTTGAAATCGTCATCCCTTTTATCTTCAGATAACTTTCTTTTTTTACTATCTTTTTGGAAGTCGTCATTTAAGGTTTCGGATTTAAAACTTGGTAAATTTTCCGATTTAAAACTTGGTAAGGTTTCAGTTTTAAAACTTTCAGTTTTGAAACTTTCAGGTTTAAAAGTTTCCTTAAATACTGGTAAACCTTCATTTTCAACTTTAACAAAAGTTTCTGGACTATCAAAAGTAATAGTACTTCCTTCACTTTCTCTTTTAACTTTATAAAATTCATCATCTAAAGGAGAGATAAAACTTTCACTTGATGAGGAGTAAATATCCAAATCAATAAGATCATGATTAAAGTCATTGAAATAGTAATTAGTACATCCATTCATATTAAGATTATAATGACTTGGATATTTTAATTCATTAACATTATTATAATCTCTATATTCCACTTTATTATTATACCCCAGATATCCTTGTTGTAAAGGTTGGATTTGTAAAGGTTGTGGTTGTTGTTGAGATGGTTCATAAAATGTAGGATTATTGAGCAAATCATAAATATCATCATTATACAATTCTAAATCATCAACTGCACAATTTATAGGCATAAAACCTAAAGTATTTGATAATTTTTGAAGATTTTGTTTGATAATTGGTGGGAAAAGAACATTTATCTTGAAAACATAATTAAATATTGAAAAATTATTTGAACTTGTTAACAAGTTTTTATTTATAAATCCTTCGTTTGAATTTATACCAATCATAATGTTTGATTACAACTTTAAAAGTTTTGAATTATGAAAGTTTTTTTTTAGTTATGATTTGAAAAAAACCTCATTGGGTTTTCCACTCTTTTTATAAAAAAACCTTTTTATGACTATACAGGAATTTTGCTACGGCATCAAAAATGATAAGGATCAGAAGATAACAATGATAACGGGTTTATGTTACAAGGTTGATTAGGCATACAACTGTAGTTGAAGTTAAGATTAAGGTTATTGATAGTGAAATTATTCCCTGGGTTGGTCAGTATTTTAGTGAAAGTGAAAAACCTGTCAAGGATCTACAACATCGGTATAAACGTCCCAATTAGGCATGACAGCCGGTCACGTGAGGATCGACATTTTAACGGAAGTTCCTTGGGAATTATTTTTTTTTAATTACGTGATGGAGAGAAAATTTGTGTGGTGGTGGGAGATTGTGGTGGTTTGTGGTGTCATGATAGGTTCGGAGGACCGAAACCGACATTTTCGTAAATTTTGTCGTAAACCTTCGTAATTGGTTAGGATCATGTGAATCTCACGAGTAATTGGTCTTGTGACGAAAGTAGTGCGGTACACCTGAAATTGGCTACTTTTATTGAAATTTGAATTCTCGCACCAGATGATGGTATTAACGATGGTACCAGTGTAGGTCCATCGCTAGTACCATGTGTACCGCGATGAAAATCTCATCTCAGTTTCATCAATGGCTAAGAAGAAACCTGATAAATCTAACGATCCTCCGCCTAAAGAAAAGGTAAAAACGAAAGGTAAACCTTCAGAACCTCCTAAACAATCCAAAGATGATAAACCTACCCGAGGAATTGCCATTGGGGAGAATTTTGGTTGGACTGGGAAGTTACCTATGACTTTATTATATGAACACTGTCAACGTCAAAAATGGTTAAAACCAACTTTTGAAACCCGTCAAAGTAAAGATGGCGTCCTTACCATCATAACTTTACAATGGGAGAACCCAAAAACCAAAGAATTGATTAAAATCAGGTATAATCCCAAAATCTCCAAACCTACATCAAATGAATCAAGACATACCACCGCTACTTATTGTCTTTACCGTATAAATTTCAAGAAGAATATGAAAATGGTACTACCAGTGATATTCAGAAGTTACTGGGATGAACTTGAAGCCGAACGGAAGACCATAGCTCCAGGATTACACGATTTGATTTATAGTGAGAATCCATTCCAGAGCTATTTGGATAATAAGAAAGCCCAAGAAGAGAAAGCTAAGCAAAGAGAGAAGAAAGATGTTGATAAAAGAGATACAAGTCACGTGAAACAATTCCAAGAAGCTGTTAAACCCAAGATCAAGCCCAAAGAATCGGAGAAAATCTCCCCTCCTGAACCTATAAGATTCTCCAAGAAAGCTTGGGATAATTCACCTATCTTTGACATCCATCCGGACTTAAGAGAACAATTAGAAGAGGAGTTAAAGAATTATCCATGGCCATCAGAATTAGAATCTTCTGCATCGACTGATTATGTACTGATCTTGAAAAACCTTGGATTCAAAGATATTCATATCAATGAGTGTTTGAAGTATACTGGGGACTTAACAGATTCTTTGGAATGGTTGATATTTTACTTGCCCACTGACGAATTACCGGAATCATTCAAAATGACTAGTTATAATTCTCCCATGAGAGTTACTACCACACGTACGGTAGCTGGGTTCAGTAATTCTGAAGTTAAACGAGTCATGGCCGACGTTAAGGATGATATGGTGGTAGTGAAACTTACCCAATCGTTAGTTCAACACAAAACTCAAGATATTGAACTTATGGAATGGGATCCAGATTTCGACACTTGGGACGAGGAACTCGAGTCGTTGAAAACTACAGGTCACAACGTTACCGGTACCACCATAGCACAAAAGAAGTACACTTTGAAGTTATATAAACCTTCACAGTATCCTAATGAGTTACCCGGATTGGAACTTCAATCACCAATACCTAATTATACCAAACGGAAGATAATCACCGATGTTCTTACATACATTGTTGATAACCAATACTTAGGTACACCAATGGTATATGCCATAATAGACTGGCTTGATGAGAATTGGAAGAAATGTGTCAATAATCCCGGCCCATTATATATTGAGCCTTCGAAGAATTTGACCGTGAGCCAACAAACCACTATTTCTAAACGTTCCAGAAGAGTTCACATCGATGAAACCGCTGTTAAGAAAGCTCATACCGATAGAGTTACTCATAAGAACCACGAAACCATGATATCCCAACGTTCGAATTTACCAGCTTGGGGGAAGATGGAAAAAATCCAACAACTAGTCACCAACAATAAGATCGTGTTAGTTACAGGGGAAACTGGAAGTGGTAAGTCCACCCAAGTAGTCCAGTTCATCATAGATTCACTCAATGAACAAGGGGATTTCAAATCCACTATATTTGTCACCCAACCTCGTCGTATTTCCGTTCTAGGGTTAAGTGATAGAGTCAGTGAAGAACGGTGTGGGAAGGTAGGACAAGAAGTTGGTTATATCATCAGAGGTGATAGTGTTGTAAGCAATACCACTCGTATTACCTTCGTCACTACGGGGGTGCTTATAAGGATGTTGAATGATACTGATAGCTTGAAGAATGTTAAATATATCATAGTGGATGAAGTCCATGAACGGTCAGTGGATTCAGATTTCTTATTGATGTTACTCAAAAGACTTCAATCCAAACTTCCTAAGCTTAAGATTGTTTTAATGAGTGCTACCATTGATAAGTCCATTTTCGATTCTTTCTTCCATGATAAAGTTGGTCATATTCATATTGAAGGAAGAACTTTCCCTATTGATGATTACTATCTTGATGATGTCATTGAAAAGACTGATTTCAAGATGATAATCAATGGAGCTATGATCAATCCTCGTACCGATGCCCAGTTCTTCAAAACAGGTCAGATCAATTATGATTTGATCGTATCATTGGTGGAATATCTTCATCAACAGAACGAAGAATCCATCTTAGTATTCCTCCCAGGGGTCTATGAGATCAATCAGCTAGTTAAGAAACTCCAACACATTCCAAGAAGAATTCTCCCCCTTCATTCTGGAGTTGCCCCTCAAGACCAAAAACTGGTGTTCAAACCAGGTAATAAGGTGGTAGTATCCACCAACATCGCCGAGACCTCTATTACTATCCCTGATTGTACCGTGGTCATCGATAGTGGTCGTGTAAAAGTCATGGATTATGTGGCATCCACCGCCTCCACCAAATTAGTGGAAAATTGGTGTTCCAAATCTGAAGCTCTTCAAAGACGTGGTAGAGCTGGGAGAGTCAAACAAGGGAAATGTTTCAAACTTTATACCAAAGATACCTACGAACTGTTCAAACAATCTGTGGTCCCAGAGATCACTCGTATCAATCTTGATAATCTTTATCTCATGGTCAAATCCATAGGTATAGACGATGTGGAGACTTTTTTGATGTCAGGGATTGATTCTCCTAGTATTGCCAACTTGAAAGTTTCGTACACCAACTTAAATATGATGGGATGTTTGAAACATGACCGTTTAACCAGTCTTGGGAAGTCCATGAGTTTGATCCCTACCGATTTGGTACAGGGAAAATTGATCATTTATGGGTCGATTTTTGGATGTGTGGAAAATTGTATTATCATCGCTGCCGTTACCACCTTAGGTTCTCCATTCATGAGAACGTCAGACATGGATTTAAGGAATACCATCAAGGGACTCCTTGCACTGTACAGTAAAGGTAATGGAGATCTTATTGGGTATGTTAACTTATTTAAAGCTTTCAAGAATGCTGGAGCCAAAAGTAAGTTCATTAAGGACAACTATCTTTCATTTAATGCCGTTAAGGATATCATGAGTACCATCTCTCAATATAGAACGATCTTGAATGACCTAAATTTCAAGATTAATGATAGAAATAGTGACAATATGGGGATTTTAAAGGCCATCATCACCGCGGCTTATTACCCTAGACTCGCTAAGGTCAGTTACCCCGATACCAAGTACGTTTCCACCACTTCAGGGTCTTTAGAAGTAGATGCCGATGCCAAATTAACGAAATACTTTATTCGTAATCATACAACCAACGAGATTTCTCGAGTTTTCGTTCATCCTGGATCCACCATGTTCTCAGGTAAAGTTTATAACGACATAGATACGGATCCTGATACGGTCCCAGATTTGACTCCTGTGGTGGAAAAATTGGCTTCTAAACCTCCATTCATGGTGTACGGGTCATCTCACATGACCAGTAAACTTTTCATCAACGAATTAACACCAACCTCATGTGCTGCCGTCATAGTGTTCGGGAATGATATGATGTTTGACATTTCAACCTTGAACAGTCCAGGAATTGTCATAGACGGATGGTCTATTCGTGCTTGGTGTAAGAATGCGGTGGTAGCCAAAGTAGCTAGATTCCTCGTTGAACGAGCCATTGAAGCCGCATTAAACGGTCAAACTGTAGATATCCTCAGCATGGTAGAGAAACTTTTTTAGTTTATCTCATATAAATTAATCGTCTCTCCTGGAAATACCTTTTCTCCCCTTAAATCCCACCTTCGACTTATCTCCGAGTTATATCCGGCGACCTGAAGTTCCGCCAAAAACTTCGCTAAAAACTCCGCGAAAGTGTCCCAAAGAAGACTCCACAGTATCGCGCGATAAGCTCATGGAATCCACACCATTGATTGAGGACGATTTGAAGGACCTCCCTACGGTGGTTAAGGAAATTGTACCGTTGGTGGATAATCCACGTACTTTGACCATCACCTTCAGATATTTTGTGCTATCAACGCTTTTCGTGGTTCCAGGGGCTTTCATTGACACAATGAATTCTTTCCGTACAACTTCGGCAGCTTACTCGATTTTTTTTGTCCAAATTGCCAGTCATTGGTGTGGGAAATGGATGGCTAGAACCCTCCCCAACAAAGATGTAAGGATAGGAAAGTTTCTGTTCAATTTAAACCCTGGTCCTTGGTCTATCAAAGAAACAGCTTTGATCACTATCACCGCAAACTCCGGTGCCACAGGGAACTTGGCTACCAACGGGATATCTTTGGCCCAGCTTCATTTTGGTGAAGTGGTACATCCGTTGACAGCCATATGTTTCATGTTAGCCATTGTTTTTGTTGGATATGCTTATGCCGCTATTGCTAAAGATTTATTACTTTACGATCCTCAGTTTATTTGGCCCCAGGCATTGATGCAAACGACCTTGCTTCGAAGCCAGGAGAAGGCGGACGGGATTAGTGATGAGGGTGAGGGTGATAGTGGGGAGGTTGTGGACTCTAGAAGGGATTTTGGTGCTATAAAGAATAGAGATGAGAGTGATATTGAGCCTAGTGATACCAGTTCAACTGGGCCCGACCCCACCACATCCAAGGGAGAAGAACCTGGCACATCTGTCAGCAAACCCGATACCCAAATGAGAGTGTTTTTCTACGTTCTCATTGCAGTCACCATCTGGCAATTCTTCCCCGAGTTCATCTTCCCCCTAACCTCATCCCTCGCCGTCATATGTTGGATAGCTCCCTATAGTCCCACATGGAATTTCATAGGCAGTGGAATGGGAGGGATGGGATTCATGAACTTCACTTTAGATTGGGCCAACATCACCAGCTCCATCATGTTGTTCCCCTACTGGATCCAAGTGATTCAATTTGTAGCATTTGTCATTGGTTGTTGGATTCTCATCCCCATAGTAAAATTTGGAGGGTTTAATGATTTCGGCTTAATGTCTAATTCCATATTTACCGAAACTGGGGCCAAATATCCTACTAACGAATTACTTACACCCGACCTACAGTTCAACCAAACGGCGTATGAGCATTATGGTCCGGCGAATTTAGGAGCTCAGAGATTATGGAACGTTTTCTTTGATTATGCGGCATACGTTTCTGGTGTGGTTTGGGTGGTGATGTTCGGGTACGAGAGATTAGTACAATCATGGAAAATCTCTCGTTCTAAAGATAAAACTTATGGCGATAGATTGAATAAATTGGCTAAGAACTATGACCCCATCCCCATGTCTTGGTACTATACCTTGTTCGGCTTATCATTCGGTATGTTAATGATAATCTTCTGGTCAGGACAAATGTTCATGCCATGGTGGTGTTGTATCATTGCTCTTATCCTTGGTTCCATCATTGTCACCCCATTAGCTTGGTTATACGCATTGTCCAACTTCCAGCTCCCCATTGGAACATTCAACGAATTATTCTTTGGCTACCTCGTTCAATCCCAATCAGTACATCCTGCTTCAGGGTCAGTATTTGGGTCAGTAGCGGGAGATGCTTGGTATAGAGCTCAGTATCATTTGGAGTGTATGAAACTCGGATTCTATATCCATCTCCCTCCTAAAGAAGTGTTCCTTGCTCAGATCTATGGTGAGCTTATTGGAGTACCCATCAATTACCTTGCATTGTCATGGGTTTTGGGAACCAAGGGCGATTACCTAAAAGGGAAATTGAAAGATCCTTTGAATCAATGGACAGGTCAGGAAATCGAAAGCATTCACACCAATGCTATTCAATACGTCGTTCTAGGACCTTCTAGATTGTTCCATAATTATCCTTTGTTACCTCTTGGGTTTGTGGTGGGTCTTATAGCTCCCATCAGTCTTTATTACCTTCATAGACGTTACAAAAAAGTAGGTTTTGACTATTGGAATACCACGGTTTTCTTCTCCAGTATGGCCAAGTTCCATGGGAACCTTAGTACCGGAGGACTTTCCAAATTCATCGGTGGTACCATAACCATGTTCTATATCTTCAGATACCATCATCATCACTGGAAGAACTACAATTACATTCTCGCAGCAGCTTTCGACACCGGTTACAACTTATCAGTATTATTGATCTTCCTTGTAAGTTCTGTTTTATTCACCTTTACCATGCCCCATTGGTGGGGTAACGATGCCACCAGCATAGAGAAATGTTATAGTTTATAGGACATTGCGACATCGCGACAATTTATAGAACATCTTTCACCACACCCGTACACCCATACATCTGTATAGTGAGAAAGTTCGCGATAAATTCTTTCATCAACATGAGTGGGAGACCAGTGAATATCGAACCTAGACAGGCTAATCAATTAGTTCAAGCGTTGAAACATGAGATAGAACTAGCTAAGGCTGCAGGTGCTGGAACTGAGGAGTCTCAGCAACATTATGCCAAAGCTGATTCCATCAAAAAAATTTTATTGAGTTATCAAGCTCAACAGAAAGCTAAACAACAACAGGAAAGTAATATGAATATGGGAATGGGCCAATCACCTAGTCCTAACGTAGGAACACCTATGATGGCAGGATCCCCCGCACCCCGTTCGTTCACACCTATGAGACAAGGATCACCTGTAGGAACCACTCAAAGTCAACCAATGGCACCAACTAATTCAGGAGGTTCAGCAGGTTCAGGAACTCCTTCATTACCTGCCAGTGCCATCACAGTGGAGAATTTCAATCAAGTGAAAACCAAACTTCAAGATTTCGAAAGAAAAATCCAACAATTACTTGCTCAAAAGAAAGGTTACTTGAACCCAGAACAATCAACGGCCTTAGACACTCAAATTACTGAACTCAGAGGTAAATATTCCCGTTACCAGAAATTTGCTTATTATATGAAGGGGGAATTATTAAAACAACAAGGTCAACAATCACAACCAACGACGAATAACATGACATCATCTCAATCAATGTCCAATGTACCTGTAGCAGGAAATTCGAGTGCGGTAACTAACACAAACACTGCACCTGTGCCAACAACTGGAGGACCTACAATGAGTGGAGCTACTGTCAATGCTGGTCCTGTTTCAACCGCCACTTCTGCTTCAACCCCAGCCCCAGGAGCTGCTGGTCTTGCAGCTACCAATGCTTCATTAGAAACTAAACCAAAATCTCCTTCTCCTGATAGAGTTAACCTTAGTGGAATCACAAAAACGAGCGTTCCGTCATTACCAATATCTTCGAGTATAAACGTTAAACCACCAAATCCAATCACTTTAAAACCTAATGGAGGTGTTAGACCAACTCTTACGGGAGGTTATTCTACTTCCATGGGACAAGTTTTAAATCAACCATCAGTAAAATTGCCCAATTATGAGATTGCCAATAATGCTTCAATGCCTGAAGGTAATAGAGTCTTATCGAAGAGGAAATTAAGTGAACTTATAAATACCATTGGTGCTGATGAAGGTGATGGTAAAACCGTTGTTGATGGAGACGTAGAGGAATTATTACTTGATTTGGCCGATGAATTCATCACCTCAGTTACAGGTTTTGCATGTAGATTAGCTAAACACAGGAAAGTTGACTCTATTGATGTTAAAGATATTCAATTACACTTGGAAAAGAATTGGAATATCAGAATTCCTGGATATTCTGTGGATGAAATCAAGAACGTTAAAAGGTTAGTACCTTCGAATTCATACCTGCAAAAAGTCCAAGGGGTTGAAATTGCAAAGTCTGTCAATGATATAAATGGTTAATGTATAAGCTCTGGTGTGAGCTCTTATTTAATGAGCTTGGGACTCTGAAAGCCCGGACTCTGAAAGCCCGGACTCTGAAAGCCCGGACTCTAAAAGCTCAGGACTCTGAAACAAATGTGAAACATGGAACAAATGTGGAACAAATGTGAAACAAGCGTACAAACATGAAACAAACCTGAAACAAACATGAAACAAACCTGAAACAAATATAAAATACTCCATACCTAACCCAAAAAATCAATCATTGGTCACATAAACACCTCCTAACTTCAATAAAACCCCCTCTTCGACCCAAAACTTCAATACATTCCCAGCATTATACTCATTCATATTCAATTCTCTCACCACTTCATCTAAACCCACCTCTTCTTTATCCTTGAACATCATGATTACTGAAGCATGGTGCATGTCGACCTGATAATTCTTCCCATTAACCTTCAAGGTCACTTTAGAAAGTTCAGGGATCATCTTCAAATATCTATTGAAACTCTTTTTCTGGAAATTCTTATTGAAATGAGCAAACTCCTTGTTCAACTCTTCATGAACCGAACCTGTTGATTCAGGAATGATATCTGACCAATATAAATGCGATAACACTGTTAATTGAGGTGAAGAATTGAGGATATCTTGGATCATTATATCCAAATTGAAGAACTCATTCTTACCGAATCTCAACTTAAGTAAGTTTATCAACTTCAAGATCTTACTGATATCATTGTCCGATCTATTGATCAACTTGTTACCGAAAAACTTGGTGAATTCGTTGATGAATATCTCTTTAGAATCGAATATTGATATCAAACTTTCTATTATATCTTTAATTTTGAAATTTTTGAAGTCAGGCAAAGCATCTATAGGATCAGGGACCCAGTTCAAATCACTAAATTCATCAATTTTCAATTTCCGTTTCTCCAGCTTAGATAATTCGATATTTAATGCTATTAATTCATTGGATGAAGAATCATCTATAAGACCAATGACCAATTTCTGGATTATATCATCCCTATGTTTAAGATATGCCCTCAATGGCCGTATAACTTTATCTAACAACACTCCTTTGGCATCAATTATCAAGAAAGACTTGATAATCTTGATATACATCTTAATTAAGTTTATGGTATTTATCCCACTATTCAAGAGCTCACTATCGATCTTGTCTAAGAATATCGATACTAAGCGATCTCTCTGGTTATGACTTTCGTTTTTAAAGTTTAAACATTTATTAAGTTCGATCAATCCCGGTTCAGATTGAGGGTATGCTTTGACCATATCGAAAATTTGATTTATTCTTAAACTTATGAATTCATTATGACTTATGGTTAATATTTCTGAAAGGTAATTGAAATTAGCATCTATGGATCTTAAAAGAATCTTGAAATTGGGATAAATCATCGTTTTAATCCATTGATTTATACTATCAATGAAGAATAATTCATAGTTGACACAATTATTTAGAATATATTCTTTGATTTTCTTAATAAGAACAGATACCACTATCTTCATTATATTATCACCAACATTTAATTGATTAAAAATAGGTAAATATTGATAAAAAAACGTATCTCCGGTATCTCCCTTAAGTCCCTTATCGCCGGCAGGAGGATTAAATTTTGGTGATACTGGCAGTAAACAATCATCAAATTGAAGAAGATTATCATCAAAGTAAGTAATTAAAAGATGTTGGAATTGAGGTTTTTCAAGCAATATTTGGAACTTATAATTGATTATAGGTGATATATCTAACCCTAAAAACTTACCGATATCGGAATAAAATTGATATACTTGTTTAATATTCATCATGGTTTCATCTATGGTTGTTATGGTGATATCAGGGAAGTTATTATTAATGGAATTGTGTAAGTAACCATTAAAATTGTTAATATTTACTACATTCTTAATAGCTACTCTAATACGTGGAGATGGATCCATTAACGGAGGTTTAAACGATATCCATTCCAAGAATAATGCCAAATCATTCTCCAAATCAGTTTCAATATCATTTAACGTATCCCTAGGGAAGATACTGTTAATGATGTCTGTTGATATCATAAAATACACAAACTTAAAGTCGCACTTCTCGCATTCCCACATAATGAACACACTCGTCAATGATTTCATGGCAGTAACGGGCACCAATCGGTCCATGGCCACCAAGTACTTAAAGGACAATAACAATCATTTACAAGATGCCATCAATGACTATTTAAATAGAAAACAAGATCCCAAATTGATCAAAGTCTTTGAGAAGTACTGTGAATCGGATATGAGTACCATTGAAGTTAATGGGACTATGAATTACTTAGAAGATTTGGGTATCGAACCCGAAGATATTCGAAGTCTTATTTTAAGTTATTTCCTTGATAGTTCCAGTATGGGAGTATTCCAAAGGGAGAAATTCTTGAATAACTGGAATAAAGAGAAGATCAATAACATCACCGATATGAAGACATTTATAGATAAGTTACATGACCAGTATAAGGATTTAGAGAGGTTTCAGGAGATTTATGAGTTTGTGTTTGGGTTCTTACTTGAACAACCTAATCAAAAATTGATCAATTATGAGATAATCATTGACTACTGGAAGTTGATGTTTGAGTTTCTTGAGTTACCTGATAAGGTAAATGCCCGGATAAGTCAATGGTATGAATTTATAGAGAGTCAGGGGAAGCATTTGAATAGGGATACATATGTTATGTGGTATGAGTTTGTTAAGGAGGTGATAATGGAGGATGCAGAGGGATTAGGGGGATATGATGAGATGAGTAGTTGGCCAAGTATGGTAGATGAGTATGTGGAGTATTTGGCAATAGATCAATAGTTCAACCGATAGGTTGGACTATTGGTCGTTCTTTCTTGTGTATACGTCTCGGTCTTTGTCTCCGTCTCCTTCAACTCAACAAAAGATGTCTCCTTTCACAACACCTTGATAGCTACTATCCCAGACACCAGTCATATCAATAAGAAATCTCATCATCGAGGGCCCAAGGGCTCTCGATGATCATCCAGACTCAGAGAAGCACACTCAGAGACAACAGTCAGAGACAGCACACTCGGAGAAGCACAGTCAGAGACACCAGTCAGAGACAACAGTCAGAGGAGCACAGTCAGAGGAGCACAGTCAGAGGAGCACAGTCGAAGACAACACCATAGACAACACTCAGAGACACAATCAAAGAAGCACACTCAGAAACACACTCAGAGAAAACACCAGAGACAAACGTGACATATTAATTCAATAAATTATCAATCAGACTCTTCCTCAAACTTAACAACGTCTTCGTTGCACTCTCTTCCTCATTCTCATTAATTATCAACTCTTTAGGTAAGTTCTTGAATAATTTCTTCTTAGGTAAATTCATTACCGGATCGGGTAATTGGAATTTAGAATTATACTGATACTTATTGGGTTGCATATCCGGAGTTATTATAGGTGAAGGTAATTGAAATTCTTCATCACTTAAACTCGCCTTCTCCTTTTCATCAAGATTCATAAAATTAAAATCAGGTAGACTTCCTGAAAGACTTGTGCTACTATTATTAAGACGTAAACCTTTATCATCAAAATCATTAACCAATTGTTTGAAATCAAATTCCTTATCGATATTTCTATATTCATTAACATTTAAAGGGATATTAGTAAACTCCGGATCGAAATCAAATTGAGGATTAGCTTGTTTAATCATTTCCGTTTGCTTACTTATTATATGATGTAAGTATAAGATATATTCCACCGAAGATTTCAAGATAGTTAATTTGTACATCCCATCGATTTTAGAATTATTAGTCTTTTTGGCTGTCAAATTAGGAGAATTTATCGTTGATGTAGTACCTTCAGCTCTACAAGCAGGTATCAAATACTTTAAAGCTTCGAATTCTCTATTAATTTTGATTCTACGCCTCTTTTCAATAATCGAATGTAACTGTTTAGTCTCAAACTTCCTCTTAGCTAATTCTTCCTTATTGATATTACTATTAGATCTTCTCCTTTTCTTCACCGGTTCTTTAACTTCTTTATCAATCTTTTCTTCATTAGGTTCATTATAATCGTTAGTCAAGATTTCAAAATTTCCATTATCTTGATCTAAATCTTTATTCAATTGAATAATAGTTGTTTTCAAAACTGGTGGCGGAGGTAACTTCATTTCTTCCATATCACAGTCCATTGCTTCTGTCAACATCTATTTATAACGGGTTTCAACGTGGGATGCGATTTAAGTAATTTGTATTGTGACAACGTTTTTAATTTAATTCACGTTTAAACTTTATTAAGTGGCTGACACAGATGAGGGATTTATACGACAAACTTAGGGATTGTGTGGAAATAGGGATGGTAATGGGGGTTGGGAGGATGGGAGATTTTATAGCCTCACACGATAAATTACTTTAATTAGGGTTTACACGTGGCTGATGTCGTAGCAACGGAAAAGTCGCCAGCCATATCATGTGCGTGAGCACGTGATATTCACGTTACCTTGAACTTGATTATAGGTACACCCATTTCAAACAGTTTTCTTGTAGTGTCCCTTATTCTCCAATACCAGTTTGTGTCTTGTTGAACACTACGGAATTGTCGTTCCCTTTACTGGTAGTTCGTTTATTGTTCATCAACTTGTTCTTCGCCGTAACTTATACACCACCAACTTGCACACCACCAACTTGTGCTAACACAACTTAATATCATTTCTTGACTTCTTTCCATATTTCCATAACCACCCTACTTCAATAACTTCTTAAGCTTCTTGACATCAATCTTAATACCCAACTCCTGCCTCTCCATCTCGAAATCAGTGTCATCGTCATCCTTCTCTACTTCACGCTCTTGTTCTTTATACTGAACTTCAAACCCATCATACTGATCTCGTTTACTATCGTACCCCTTCTCGAATCCTTTCGACTGAGTATCACTGTGATCCTTCTTGAGCTCAGTCTCTCCGTTTTTGTACCAGGGATTGGTGGAGATGAATTTTGGAATATCTGCGTTCATGAGTGAGAAAGTGAGCACTAAGAGACACCAGTGAGTACTTTTGAAAGTCCTGGTCTTACAACCTGCCTACGGAGTTTCCCAAGTGTTTCACAGAGTTTCCCAAACCTCTCACAGAGTTTTCTAGAGCTAACCTCATGGTTATATACATTAAAATCCTGTCCATTCTTCTTCATCTTCCTCCTCTTCATCATCATCTTCTTCCTCATCCTCACCCCACCATTCCTTCACTCTTTCGTCATTCAAAACTTCTTCATCAATCTTTCCCTTCAATGTCTTCGAGTTGGTTTCATTCTTTACTTGCTTGAATATGTCAATTATGAATTCAGGAGCGCTATCACTATATTCTTCCAACTCACTCAAATATATATCACATAAATGGTAAGAAATTGCCAAGTTTTTCTTCAAATTCAAAGGTTTCTTAATCATCTTATTAAATTCCACAATGACTTTCCTATCCCAATTTTTAAAGTTCAAATATCTGAAGTTGAATCTTAAAACTTTTCTAAGGAGTAAATAATACTTATCAACTCTCCATTTATCAAGAGTTTGCCATTCTCTGATGACAATCATCCAAAAGGTTTCGTTGATTTTTATCCAATTCTTCACACTATATTCGTTTTTATTACAAATTTTAGCTAATTGTTCAGTTAAGTTATTTTGATTCTCTCCTCCATCACTTAACCACATAGCGTACCAAATACCTTTCCATACTTTACCCAACTCGATCTCAGTAAGACGATTAAGATTGGTGGTTATGTATTGGTCTAACGCTATCAAGGCTTCCTCTCTTGTTGGTTCGTGGGTGGAAGCTAGGTTCTTTGATAATTTTGACATAGCGATGAGATGGATTTTTCTGCGAGGGTAGGTGTTAGGGTTGAGAAGGTTGAGGGTTGAGAGTTGAGAGTGTGACAGTGTGGGAATGTGTGAGAGTAGTTGGTGGGGACAGGGGGCGTGGAGTGACACAGGAAGGTGGTCCCGTAGAGAATAGAGTTTGATGACGGGAGTGGGAGTATGGATCACAAGTGATAGATCACCAGTAATAGATCATCAGTAAGAGATCACGAGGATCACGAGTAATAGATCACAACGGGTAGATCACCGGTAGTAAATCTTGTAACTGTGGTTATCAGGGCTAGTTAGTCGAAACATCACTCAAAGGAGCCGATATTCTGTTCGATTATAAAACGAGTTCTTGAACTTCCATAGTCAATCGTTCGCTGGACAGATTGATCGATCGATCCATTAAACAAACCCATCGACATACCCATCGAACGACTCCATTGAGATACTTCTTGGACCAAATCCCAATTCTGTACCTCCGGATCTCCTGTCACTACATCTCGTCTCCTAAAATCTCGTACCCTGATACTCATACCTTGAAATTCGCCTTCCCAAGCCAACTCCACCAAATCAATCTAATAACATTCATATATTAACTAGACAATCAAGTATCTGATTGGAATATGTAATAACTTAACAACGTATCCAACAACACCCATCATGATGAAACCAATACCAACGGCTCTGATAATTTTTAAATATTCTACACGTTAGTAACTCTCCAACTAATTTGTTAAGATCAATTTACATACCATTTTTACTTGGTTTTTGACATCTTTTGATGAAAGCAGTACCATCTTTAAAGAATTCAGTTGGTACTTCAACTAATTTTTCAAACCCTTCAGCCATTTCGTCGATAATTTTTATCGCGGTGTCAAGATTGATATTGTCGAGTCGCGACATGCGACATTTTCATGTTTCAAAGATGTGGGTGTTTCAGAGTTAATGTTTCAGAGTTAATGTTTCAGAGTTGATTCAGAATTGATGTTTCAGAGTTGATGCTTCAGAGTTGATGTCACCATAGCCACTATTTACATATATCTAGAATAAATCTAAAAAGGTATCCTTCTCTTCTTCTTCCTTGAATGTCTCCATTAACCTTCTTTCATGAGAACTGTCCAATGCCCAATTCTTAATAAGAATCGATTTATGTTCAATTTGATTGATCCAGTCGTTCAATATGTTATCATATAAGTTGACATTTAAACCATTGGAATGTAATTGTTTTCTATCAAAAGATTTGGATCTCTTTTGGATGTGAGTTAAAATATTGGTGAGCACTTGATTGTATTGAGATGATGTCCCATTATACTTTAAAAACTTACGGATATGTCTGTAAACTCCAAGGGAATACTCTCCAGTGGACAAGTATTGAGTCAAAAGGATCTTAAACATTGATTCACGGTAATATTTTTGAGTAGCATAAGTAGCTTGATAATGTTGAAACTCAGGTCTAGTTTTTAAATCCTCATAATCTTTGATTAAGGGATTTTGCTGTATATAGGAGTCCAAGAGACTCGAAGTATTGACTCTACTATGTCTTTCAACATACTTAAACACTTGAGACCAATCAGAACTGGTAAATTCTGAAGTGGTAGGTTTCAAGATTTGTTGAATTTGTTTGAACTTATTGTTGTATGCAAGGGATATTATTATGGCCTTGTTAATCTGGGAATCCATCTTATAGTTGTTGGCGATGTTAAGGATCTTAGAAGTATCATTATGAAAACCACAACAATAAATCAATGGTTGTAACAATTTTTGGATCTGACCACCACTATGGACGTACTCATTAATAATCTCTTGATATGATCTTAACTTATAATAGGACCTTGAAACTTTATGGTCTCTTTTCATTGATTTTTTATCCTTGTAATCATTCCAATATCTTGGATCACCCCCGTTCATTTTAAGCTTGATGTCCCACATCTCCAACGTCAATTTCTCTTTGCCGTACACCGTCTCAAACCTATGTAACCATTTATCTACTAAGTCCAACTTATTATTCCCGTATTCTAGTACTATTAAATTCTCATAGTCTTTGATAGACAATTCATGTACTTTTTGATTGATTCGGCTCTGGTTGCCATAGATGGATTTGAGGTTGATTATATTCCCATAAATCGTCCTTATGCTTGATTTGACGAACCTGGCCGAATTATAGATCTTATTTATCGATGGTGATTCAAATGTTCGAGAATAGGTATAATAAACCATTTGGGAAATTTGAAACGTTATTAACTTTCCAAGGAAGTATGTCATTTCTTGAGGTTTAAGGTGTTGTCTCCAATCAGGTCGGTTACTTATCTTGAATAATGTTTCGAGTACGGTAAATGGTTGGGTATCAATACCATTTATGAGATCGTATTTTAGTTTCAAAGATGATGGAATTGAAGTGATGGAATTTTCTGTCAACACAGTTCGTGATGGGAGTTGTGAAAGAACATCCTTAACCGTTCTAGCCTTAGGAGTATGGCTCTGGGAGTATGTACATGACGGTATTCTGGATAAGATCTTCATACTTAAAATTTTTCACTCCGCGAACGCACTTGGTAAAAGAGTATGCTGTGGTACCAAGGGCCGGACCAGAGCATTGTGAGAGCATTGTAAGAGTTGAGAACTGAGTCTACTGACTTGTTCATAAACCTCTTATATTATAATCTTGGTCTGGAAGGAATCTTTGGTTCAGCACCTAAAAATCTAGATTGATAATGAGCAATATTCAATAACCCTTGATCTACTGTACCTCCATTCACCATATATTGTAAGGAATCCTTAGTTCCTCTAATGACCCAATCAGCATTACTATTGATATCTTTACCTAACTCAATACAATATTTCATTCCTGATTCATAATCTGGTACAACCTTGGAGACAAGTCCTATATCATAAGCATCGTCACCATTGAAATATTCACCGGTCAAGGCATATTGAAACAATCTAGATTTATTTCCAACGATCTTAGGTAACCTCTGTAATGATCCCATATCAGCAACCAATCCGATTTTGATTTCTCTGATTGATAATTTGGCATCTTTAACTGCTACTCTGATGGAAGTAGTGGCAGCAATATCAATGGCCAAACCCAAAGAAATACCATTCAACAAACAAATAGTTGGTGTGGTCATTCTGGTGGGTGTACTGATGGCAGTTTGGAAATCAATTATATGTTTATACATGAAATCATATTTAGATTGGTCATCACCTTTCAACCCTCCCATAAGGACTTGAGCATCTTTCAAATTGAGACCACTACTGAATGATTTGGCATAAGATGAGGAAATAAGTATAATGTTGGTTTCAGGGTCGGCATCTAATCTTTCAAGGATGTTTTGGTAAGCTCTCCAAGTTCTTTCACTAAAAGCATTCAAGGTTTTAGGGTTATTGAATTGAAGATTGATGAATCCTTGCTCTATTTCTTTAACCAAGAACTCAGGGTCTTGATACTTAGATTCGTCAAACATGGTGTGAATTTTTTGTGCTCGGTGAGATTAGGCAAGGTTTATATAGTGAATGTGAAATGGGTATTATCCGGTGGAAGTGAACAGGGAAAAATATGGGGAAAGGTATCATGTGAACGTCATATGAGATTCGCGTGAGAGTCGTGTGAAAATGATATGAAACTCACGTGCAAGTCAGGTGCGAATTCACATGCCTTTCACGTGATCTAGATAGTATATTTACCTATTTGAGTTTCGTTTTGAAGTCCTTCTAAAATACGTAATTTGATCATTTCATTAGCATCATTGACTGATTGTTTACTTAATCCTTCAACCAATAAGTACAATTTATCTTTATCGGGTTTTTGATTAGGTCCATAGAATTGACCTTTATGAGTGATGGAAACCCCTGTAACTTCGATAGTTTGTGATAAAAAGTCATTTTTAGTAACAAACATTCTAGTTTGTTTGGGTAAGTCATTGATGGTGATTCTGGAATGATATTTGGAGATATCGGGACCGGAAGTTTCTGGAGCTTTACCATCAATGATTTCAAAATCAGGTAATGAATCTTCAACATCTTGAGGTTCTTTATTTGATGGTTCTCTTTCCAATCTCATTTCTTCATCTCTATCTCTCTGTTGTTGAAGTCTTTCTAATCCATGGCCTCCAAATCCAAAAGAATATTTAACTTTCCCTTGTTTAACTTTAAGGAGGAACTTCTCACTAATTTCTATCAATTGGGGGTTAATTTCATCAGTCTCGTGCATGGCTTTGACTAAATCAGTTATAGCCCTTTCTTGTTTGACGGAAACGAATGTTATGGCCGTTCCTGTTCTTCCTGCTCTACCTGTACGACCGACTCTATGAATATAATCTTCAATATGACTTGGAGCATCAAAATTTACCACCAAATCTAATCCTTTAACATCTAAACCTCTTGCAGCTATAGATGTGGCTATAAGGATATTCAAGTCGTTAGTGAACTCCTTAATGGCATGTTTCCTATCTACTTGATCTTTACCTCCATGAATCGACATACAACTATAATCACTCAGTGTCAACTGTACCATCAATTGATCAGCACTGTCTTGTTTTTCAACGAATATCAACACTTTCCTATCTTTGTACTCATCCAAGATCTCTGTCAATTTCAAAAACTTCTTTCTTTCAATATCTTCGACCTCAAATAATTCCACTTTTTGAGTAATCTCTTTCGCAACTTTACTAATCCCACTAACCACGATTTCAATGGGATTTTGTAAACTTTGTTTAGCTAAAATTTCAAGTTTCTTGGGGAATGTGGCAGAAAATAAAACCATCTGTTTATCAGGTCGAATTTGGGATAAAATCTTTGTCACTTGAGGTTCAAACCCCATATCATACATTCTATCGGCTTCATCTATGACAAGGTAAGTTGTACGACGAAGATTCATTAATCTTCCATTATTTACCGTCAATAAATCTATTACTCTTCCTGGAGTCCCCACAATCACTTGGACTCCTCGTTTAATATCATTAATCTGAGATTCAATATTTGAACCTCCATAACAACAACTACTGGTTAAACTACTGAACCTTTGAAGTTCCTTATTGATCTGTATAGCCAATTCTCTCGTAGGAGTAAGAATCAATCCTATAGGTCCCTCACCGGTGGAAATGTCTGGCTGATCTAAAACATGTCGTATCAAAGGTAAAACAAATGCTAATGTTTTACCTGAACCTGTCTTAGCTACACCCAAAACATCTCTCCCAGACATTATAGCAGGTAAAGCTTGACTTTGAATAGGTGAAGGAGTATATTCAAGATCAGTCAATACTTTCATAATTGAAGATGAAAGTCCTAATTGAGACCATTTGGTAATAGGTATAGGTACATCATCACCCCGGACTTGTATTTCCATATCTTTCCGTATAGTTTTAATATCGTCATTACTATATTTGGAGAATTCAAAAGGGGGGTTATAGAAGTTTTTCCGAAATTCCATGTAATCTATCGTAGAATGATCTATCACATCGACGGATTTCTCTCGTTCCTGAAGTTTCCGTATCCTATCCACCATGTCGTCTTGAACATTGTCGTCTTCCTCAACTTCAGAATCGGATTCTTCTATGACATTAGTATTGGAAGTGGATTGTAAGTTATCAATGAATTGATCAAGATCTATTTCATCATCAGATTCTTCCACTACAACTTTACCAAATGTTGGTTTTTTCACCACTGGTTCATCTTCAAGTACAAAACTATTGATCTCCTTCTTTCGTTTGACATTTATAGGAACTTTTAATGATATCTTAGGTTTGGGTTCATCTTTCAACCGTTTCTTCTTCCATTCTTCAAGTCTCTTTAATCGATCATTCTTCTTATCATCGGAAGTATCAAGTTTCTTTAACTTCCAAGCTGCCAATTGTTGTTGACGTTTCTTGAGTTTTTCTGCTTCGTTAGTAGCGTTCATAGTGATGAGTCTCTAAAGTACCTACGATGAGTTCCTGATAAGTGCGCGGCGAGGTTAAAATGTAAAGACCTGGGTAGAGAGACTGCTATAATTATCGTGTATTATAACTCGGTGGTGTGATAACTCGGTGGTGTAATAACTCGGTGGTGTACTATAACTCGGTGGTCACTGTCACCGTTTGTGAGTTGAATAAAATCGTAGGTACTAAATCATCTAACCAAATAGCTAGATTGTTTACATAATCAAACGATTCATCATTATCTAAATGAGTATTTAATGAAGGGGCAGGTAAGGTTGATAAGATAACATCGGTAGTTTCTTTAGGTGAATGTAATTTCATCAATTCGTTAAGTATGAGATGTTGACCTTTAGCTGGGATTTCATCAAATGAAAGATCTTTCAATTGTTCAGCCAATTGTTTAGGAGAGATTTCTTCAGTTGTCGGTGGGACAGATGGTTTCTTATAAACCCCCGATCTTTGATTAGCTTGAGATGATTTTCTTAACGCAGGTAAATTAATGGAACTGGAGTTTAATGAAGGAACTTCTCCCTCGCCATCATCAGCTAAGAATTTAGGTGTTCTTAATTGATGGATGATCCCATCATCATTAGTGATGATTGATGGGGAACTTAAGGCACTACGTTGGTTCTTAAGTTTCTTCTTCTTATCCACTGGTAAACTGAAATAATCATCTTCAGCCTTTTCATTTGGAGTCGAAAGATATTCATCATCAATGAAAGTGATTGAAGGTTTAGCATCATCATCGTCATCATCATCCTCATTAACAACTTCATCATCATTATCAGGGACTAATTGAGCTTGTGGAGTTTTGACGGACATGAAATTTGGTTTCAAATTTGATCTTGAAGATTTCACAGATATTTGATCTGAATCAACCATGAGTCGTTTCTTATCTCTGATAGATGCAATTGATGGCTGAGGTCTTGGTTCAGGGATTACAAGGTTCTCTTGTGAAGCATCTAAGTCCAAACTCGAATCAAGAACTTCATCTTCAGTTTCCAGGTCCAGACTGGAATCTATATCTTTAGGCATTAACCCTCCTTTAAGATTGAAACTCAAGGATAATCCTTTATCGTGTAAATTGGAGATTGTATCCCTACGTCTTCTAGTCCGTTCTTCATTACTTTTGACAGTCATGGAACGATTCAAACCTAAAGGCATCAATTCAGGGTTGATGGAAACGTTCTTTTTACGTAATTTCAGTTTCTCTAACTCCTTCAAAGTATCTCTGGTACTTTGAAGATTCTTCCACCATTGTTCAGTTCTTAACACTTTATCAATCTTATCATAATCGAGTTTGTTAGTTGATGTCTTATTGTACCCTTTAACGATATAATTATAAGCATTCAAAAGTCCACTATCAAGACAAACTGGTTTGATTTCAGCATCAATTCTTAAAGTTGAAAGAAGATTATTGACCCTTGACTTTTCATCTTCAATCTCTGATTCGTGTTCTACAAATACTATAATCCTCAATTTATGAGTAGCTTTCCATTCAGGCACAGTTGATAAGATCGATCCTAATTGTAAGATTAACGTGTAAGTATCAAAATTGGTGGATAATACCGACTTCCCATCAATGACGTTGAAGTTAGACATTTGGATAGGATAAAGATCAATATATTTTTGAGGACCTGAAGTTTCAGGTTGCGACCACCAATGATGTTTCCCTTCATCAAAAGCTGGAAGGTTTAAACTATTGAAGTTCCCAGCAACTGCTACTGAAGATTGCATGATAATCAAATCTTCAATCACTTGTACCCATTGACTTATCGAAACCTGTTGCTCTTGTCTACAATCATCAGTAGGGAGTTTCTGGAATTGAGACGACTTGGACTTAAACGATGATAATGGTAAATTGAGTCCATGTTTGACAAAATCATAGAATCCTATAACTGTAATATTGGGTTTCATACCTCCAAGACCAGATCCAAGATAAACATTTCTAACACCCCAAGGTAAAGTTGGACCCAAACCTATTTGAACAAAAGCTTTAACATTCGACATGTTTCTTAACTTCACC
Organism: Yamadazyma jaroonii; assembly: GCA_943733655.1. Lineage (NCBI taxonomy): Eukaryota > Fungi > Ascomycota > Pichiomycetes > Serinales > Debaryomycetaceae > Yamadazyma > Yamadazyma jaroonii. Next base: position 69,734 of record CALSDN010000023.1, read on the forward strand.
CAAGCTTTACGTTGCTTTTGTACTTCCTTATATGCCTGCATACTAAACTCACTATCAGTTTCATGAACCGATTTCAGAGTCGTGTCGTCGTTCAAAATCACTACATGGCCCAAAATGTATAAACCACCTTTCTTCAAATGGTTACAGAACCCTATCAAATTCCAACTGGTACGAGGGTTATCAACAAGAAGTAATATTTGAGGTCTCCAGTACTTGACGTTGACGTTAACTTTCAAACGAAGGAGATATTTCCTCACTTGATGGTAAATTAAAAGTTGGGAAATATCACCAAATTTCGATGGTGGGGTGGTATAATGGATGACCATGATTAAACTGAACAATACAATGATCACCATACTGGCAGACATCCCATCAACAATGAACATAGCTATAACAGCGGAGATAACTCCGGCCAATGCAGTTTGAGAATTGAAATATTTGAACTTGGGTCTGAAATTTGGTGCTGACCCAATTTTTAATAAGAAACAAGCTAAATTAGTGATGATGAAAGTCATTAAGAATGCCATGGTAACAAAAACAGCAATTTGATTAATATCGGCGAAAAGAAAAATTTGAGCCAAAAACCACGTGACGAGAATGGAATAAACTCCTACCATTTTCTTTTGTGATGGAGTTTTCTTATTCATAGAAAGAAATGAAAGTCCTGGAATGATTCTGTCATCAGCAATAGCTACTAATAGATTAGCAGCACCCACAATCCCCATGATCACGGAAAAAAGAGCTGTAGACATTTCTCCTAGAATAATGATATATCCTTGAAGATTGACTGATTGAATGACTTTAATATCCTTATAAAGGAGATGACGAGGTATTGATACTCCGATAGAAATTATAACTACCGCATATAACACAAAAGTTAAGAACAAACCTCTAATAGTACCTAAAGGAATGGATTTAGAAGGATTTTTCAAAGATCCTGACATTGAAGCTCCAGCAAAGATCCCTGCCGTTGCTGGGAAAAAAATTCCAAATAAATCTCTGAAAGTTTCAGGGCCTTCAAGAACTGAACCTGCAGCTCCTTGAGTAAAATTTGGCCATAAATTCTCCTTGAATACCGATAAACTAATCCCAACATTATAAGGTACATCCAAAAAATATGTCTTATGTACCAATGAAGATATTGGGATGGACACTATAGCAATGGTTAATGTAATGAAAAGCCACAAAGCTGTTTTAGATACTAAATTAGCTCCCACCATGGATATACATGTACATATAGCCAATAATATGGTGGAATATAACACTTGCCAGTAATAACTGACAGGTAAAACTTTAAATAAATCACCATTTTTACCAAAATTCACAAGCAAAGGTTCCACAAACCCAACAACATTCAAAGAACTATTTAAAATTTGACCTATGAAGAAGATTAATCCAATAGACCCACCAAATTCAGGACCTAAAGTTCTCGAGATCATATAATAAGTACCTCCACCTTTAACCGTACCATTGGTGGCTATGGCACTAATGGACATCACCGTTAAGGAATTAATGATATAACTTAGTAATAACAATGCAAAAGATCCAATTATCCCAAGTTGACCTATGATAAACCCGAATCTTAAGAACATCAAGATGGAGATGATATTCAAGGATGTAGGTATAAATACCCCATCAAAAGTATCTAACTTCTCATCCTCTTCCAGGTCCACGGATCCTTGTTGGGACGGTTGGATGGAAGGTGTGGGATAGATTGAATTATATTGTGAATCATAATTTAGTAGTTTAGAGGATTCACTCATTGGGTTTTAGATCAGGTTGCGCAATGGTTGATGAGATGTGAAAACTCGCGTTGGGGCGAAGCTGTCGGTAAATAGCGAGAAATGATGAGCACCGGTATTAAGTTAGGGAGAAATGGCGGTAAGTCCCAAATAGGAAATGACTACGATAAGCGATAACGGCAAGCGGTGGTACTTAAAAGCGAGATGAAATTATGTTCAAAAGCAAACTTTCCTCAATATTAAACTTTTAAATCAGAAAAAGAAACTTCTGATCGAATAGAAGGAAGGATTTCCAGATAATCACTGTGGAAGAAGTGATGTAAAACGTTTAATATCTAGGTCCTATTGTATATGAAAGGAGTAGTGCGAACGCCCCGAACCTCCGTTGGAGATTATACCAGTTGGTCTAACAATTTGAGTATCCCACGTACAGCAACCATTTCGTTATATCGTCGTCAATACCATATCTCTTGTAATGACTTATGAAAACATCCCACGTCCATCAACTACTAACAACCAAATCACCCAACTTCATGAATTTATCCGAAAACATTATCCGCTAACGGTATGTTTCCTAAACATTCCGGGATCTACATTAGGTCCCTTAAACACCTCTTACTGGTTCCCTTTTCTACTACCAAACTAAACTTACTACCGAAATTTGTCACGACATAGGTTTAATCTATAGCCAATGAACATAGCGAACCGTTAGATGTCGCGCACCTATCGAAGACAGTTACTGGTGTTATGTCACGACATCTCGTTAGTTTCTGGTAAATCCACGCTAGGTGTTGATGCGAAAGTTTGAAGGGATAATCATTAAAGTTACCTTTAAGTTAAATCCGTAAATTCATAATAAGTAATCTTTAAAGGAACTAGTTAGTTCACATATTATAGACAAAATTAAAGAATCCCTTAGCATACGTTCCACGTGACTCCCTGATCAAACCATTATTAAATTAAGATAGATTACTAAAGATATAGATAACGTTTTAGTTAAATAATCACTCCCCCAA